>PIJE02001741.1:51947-76947 GCA_002895965.2 Coryphaenoides rupestris
ACGTGCGTGTGTGTGTGTGTGTGCATGTGTGTGTGCGCGTGTGTGTGTGTGTGTGTGTACATGCGTCATGCCGGCTCATGGTTGTTTCAGGTTAAATTAAAACTGAAATAAATAATCAAACAAATGGGATTAGCTTCACAGCATGACTGTGAAGCCAGTCCAGATTCATATGTGGATCTCTTGTGTCTATAAATGTCCAACCTAATAAATAACCAGACCTGAGAATCTAAACCATGTCTCCCCACAAACAACATAACATATGCTCTGTTAAGTACGAGACCCCTCCCATGATCTAACTAGCTGTGATGAGGATGATGGGGGGAACAGTGTCCTGTGCTACCATCGCCTGTATATGCTTATGTAGATTGCATGTGCTAATGCTGCAGTGAATGCCGCTGCAGAACCTACTGGACAGTATGCCTTGAGTCAGCGAGGCTATACGCTCTGTCCCAGACGGTTAGGTAAGCCCCCGCCCACCCCCTCTGAGAGACAGAGACAGAGAGAAAGAGAGACAGAGAGAGAGACAGAGAGAAAGAGAGACAGAGAGAGCGCGCGAGAGCTAGAGAAAGAGACAGAGACAGAGATAATCAAGAGAGAGAGAGAGAGAGAGAGAGAGATAGATAATAGAAAATAGTAGGTTGGATAAATTGGAGAGAGAGAGAGAGAGAGAGAGAGAGAGAGAGAGAGAGAGAGAGAGAGAGAGAGAGAGAGAGAGAGAGGGACAGAGGAGAGAGAGAAAGAGAGAGAGAGAGAGAGAGCGAGAGACAGAGAGAAAGAGAGACAGGGAGAGCGCGCGAGACCTAGAGAAAGAGACAGAGACAGAGATAATCAAGAGAGAGAGAGAGATAAAGAGACAGAAAATAGTAGGTTGGATAAATTGGAGAGGGAGAGAGAGAGAGAGAGAGAGAGAGAGAGAGAGAGAGAGAGAGAGAGAGAGAGAGAGAGAGAGAGAGAGAGAGAGAGAGAGAGAGAGAGAGAGAGAGAGAGAGAGAGAGAGAGAGACAGAGAGACAGAGACAGAGAGAGAGAGAGAGAGAGATAAAGAGACAGAAAATAGTAGGTTGGATAAATTGGAGAGAGGGAGAGAGAGAGAGTGTTGGAGCAGGTGGCGAACCGCAGGTGGACCCGCTCACGCTTTCAGCTGGAGCCGCCGCCCACCTGCATGTTCTCTAAATGAGACTTTGTGGAGCCAGCAGCAACATGGACGCCATCTCGCCGTGCTCCACACACACAGCATGGAGACATAGATGTGTCATTCACACGTTTTTGGTTTATTGGGGGGACTTAAAGAATCACAAACGGGTGTTTAGTTTTTTTGTCTTCGTCAGGAAATGACAGGAAATACATGAAACTGTAAAAGAACATCTCATGAATAGTTATGGGAGAAATCGTAATAAAGTCTTAATATGCTATTAATTTGCACTATAATTTGAGTATGTACCGTACAACTCCAATTCCATATCACAAATTCTGTTATTCTCTGACGACGATGACTAATTCTTCTGTGTATTCCTCTATTGTTCATCGATTGAATGTGAATATTCAGAGAAGAAAAACATTAATTAATTGACACAAATGATTTGCAAAATGACATTTGAGAGCGACGAGCCTATTGTTCAAACTCACTGCAGCAATCTCCCTGAACATGGATCATTGTTATACATGTGGACACGTTGCCATTTAATAGTCAGCAAACAACTAGAAACTGAACGCTTTTTTAGATCGCCTTCCCATTCATTATGTACTGCCTGACCGTCACACTGTACTGTATGTATGCATTTGCACATGTGCTACAACATAGGCCGGCTGTGACAAGTAGCCGTTTATGAAATGTGTCTATGAGGAGCTGTGATGAAACAACACAACAACACAACAACACAACAACACAACAAGTCAACAAGACACGACAACACACTCGACCGCGGTCTGCAGGCTAGCTGGCGCAGGACTGTCATAAACTCCCCTCCACATCCTCCATGTATTTTTTTTTTTTACTGTCACGGATTTGCGTGTAAATGCAGGAACGTGGAGCCCAGCCTATACCGCTGCACGGGGTAACGGCATAGCAATGGTGTTGTGGGGGGGGGGGGGGGGGGGAAGAGCTAAGAAGAGAATCCCAAGTCAAAGGCAGTTCAATGGAATGCGTGCCGGCTGGCTCACAGAGCCCTTCTCGTGGCTTTCCCGTGCGACACCACCGCCGCATAAACCCCTTTTTATATTTCCTCACACTGCTCTTATATCCGTCTTCTCTTGAACGCTGCTGCTGCTAAGGAGTCGGGGGGGGGGTGTGTGTGGGTGTCGGTGTGTGTGTGTGGTGTGTGTGTGTGTGTAGCGGGGCGGGGGGGCAGGGGGGGGGTGGTTAGCTCCCCGGGCACATTAGTCTTTGTGTATCCCCGCTGCTATCTGGAGGTGCTGTTATCTGCGCTTGTTGTCACGCATCGACGTAATTATGTTTGTTCCACTTTGAACAATGTTAAGACTTTCTGTTCCCTCACCTCACCCCCCCACCCCCCCCCCCCCCCCTCACCCCCCCCCCCCCCCCCCCTCACCTCACCTCACCACCACCCCCCCCCACCCCCCCTCCCCTCAAACTGTAAGAATACACACTTCTGTCTCAGTCATCCCCTCTGGAGAGAGAGCTGCTGGAGAGAATTTATACAATGCTGTGTTTTTGTCGCATTGTGCCATTTAATACGATGAATTCCGGTTGGTTTTGGGTGCGTCTCGACAGACGATAACGATTTGATTCAGGTGACTGCGCTTGGATGTTGAGACATTCATTCAATGGCAAGAATCCACCATTATGCTGCATTGATGACTTACCTGACAATGTCATGACGGTAGAGAGAGAGAGACGAGAGAGAGAGAGAGAGAGACGAGAGAGAGACGAGAGAGAGAGAGACGAGACTGAGATTTGACTTGGAAAAAAAACTATGTGGACGATTTGGTACCATGTTCCTCCAATAAGCACTTAGTGTCGTGCAGTCTAGTGAGCGGAAGATCGTATTGATTAACCCTTTCCGGTGCTGCCATCGTCTGCCATTGTTGACTCAAAACCCCAATCAAACAAGGCACCAGAGCCAGAGCTGTCCCCCGTGGTCGCGGGATCCATCCGTGTGCTCAATCCATTCATCCAAACATCATCAGAGCTTTTCTCTGAGACGCCTTTGTTAACGTTTCGTAAGACGTCCTTGTCTGAAACTCACTTAACAAAGGTTTTTCTTATTTTTGTCCAAGTTGTACAGTGTCTCTCTGCTGGTACACCATATAAACGACTGCTGCTGCTGCTGCTCCTGTGTGAGGGAAGCTACTGTGGTTACTGTGTGGATGTGTGGCATGACCTACCTAGCGCCACACCGCCGAGCCTCCCGTCTCGTCGTCAGACACGTGTACTACTTATAACGGCGGCCGTTTAGAACACAACACTAAATTGTAGTCCTTCTCCTGGTGGAGGAGTACATAGACCGAGCAGGAGTAAGTAAGTGTGCGGTTTGAGTCGACGCAATAACAAAACAGACCGGCTCGATCGGAAAAAGAGAAAGGAAAAAGTTTTATTTTCTCTGTAGGGATCCTTTTTCCATAATGTTGCCAAACACTTCTATCAATCTGAACCTGTCAAGTGTCAAAAAATAAGCACTTAAGCGGATGTACGTGGACAGACGGCATTACCCCAAAGACGTTTCGCAGCTGCGTTGTCGATCCATCCATGTTTTCTCATGAAAGTTTACAAATCACTAAAATATGAGAACATTGTGAAATATCCTTTATTCTCAGGTTGTTTGCTATCTGTTGTGAAATGCCCTGCATGCAGCATACGCTCACCACTCGTCCGTCTGCTCTCTTCCAGAAGAAGCCGCCTACGATGCCTCCGGCTCCGCACCTCTCCACACCAGCAGCCCCACAGTCCCATCTGGTCCCGCGTCCCCATTGGCTGACATCCCCCCCTCGGCCGCCCAATCGGACGTGGAGGCCGCGTCCCAAGGGTGGGGAGGGCTGAGGGGGCAGCCGGCTTACTCCTCGTATCTAACGTTTCTGGCGGGAGCGGCCAAGCGTCCGTTGAGCCTGGTCCAGAGCAGAACCTGGCCCACCGTCACCAGGGACAGGAACTACACCAGCCAGCGGCCTTCAGCTGACCCCCACCAGGCCTCAGACACCTCCTCTGCCTCCGCCTCTTCCTCCTCCTCCGTTCTCATCATCCTCCTCCTCCTCCTCCTCCTCCTTCTTCGACTCAGGTTTGATTCCCCACGTGTCTCACAAGCAACACACGGTGTCTCACGCCGTTGCGGTGACAACCATGCCTTTCAGGTCCGCCATGGATGGAGACAAGAGTGTCACACCTTGGTCCAACTCACTGTTCAAATGGTTATCATCACCATCATCATCACCATCACTGTTAAACTTATCATTATCATCAAGATCCTCATCATCGTTATCATCGTTATCAACATCACCATTATCAAAATCACTATCACCATCGCTTTCACCATCACGGTCATCGCAGTCATCATCATCATCATCATCGTTTCTGAAAACAAAAACAGAATCTCACACTGTTTCAGTGATGCCTACTTCGCTGTTAAACTCGTTATCATCATCATCATCATCATCATCAAGATCATTATCACGGACAACACAATTGTCAACATTGATATCATCAACAACCCCATCATCATTACCGTCTCCATCTCCATCATCATCATCTCCATCATCAGCTGTGTTCATCTCTTCTAACATGATGTCTTCCTCCAGCCTCTCAAGCTATTTGTCATCACAACCGTCACCAAGACCTTCAGTTGTTTCCATCTTCTCATCTTCTGCTGCAGTGTAGCTGAGGTTATGATTTATAGTTGAACTCTTGTGTGAGCTGGTCAGGCGCTGAGACGTATCAGATGATAAGTAGACTGGAGGTGTCGCCTCTTCTCTGCTGTTTTGAGTTTTAGAAACAGTTTGACTGAACGCTGTCTGAGTCGGGATCAGGATCGATAATGGAGACAATGTGCTGAACAATCTCTCAGAACGTGAAGGTAAATCAACCAGCAGACTGGTGTTGGATCGTGGTGATGTTGGGGTTTCTTTCCCATGAGTGGACCCTGCTGGTGCTACTGGTGCAGGCTGGGACTGTGGGACAGGATGGGGCAGAGGCCACTGGTTGGGAGAGGAGGAGGCTGGTGGGACTGGAGCAGCAGAAGATGAGAAGATGGAAACAACTGAAGGTCTTGGTGACGGTTGGGATGACAAATAGCTTGAGAGGCTGGAGGACGACATCATGTTAGAAGAGATGAACACAGCTGATGATGGTGATGGTGGCGATGATGATGGTGATGATGACAATGATGACAATTGTGTTGTCCGTGATAATAATCTTGATGATGACGATAACATGTTTAACAGAGATGTTGGCGTCACTGAAACAGTGTGAGATTCTGTCTTCTTTTTCAGTGACGATGATGATGATGATGATGATGATGATGATGATGATGGTGATGCTGATACTGATGATAATGATGATGGTGTTGTTGATGATAACAATGTTGACAATTGTGTTGTCCATGATAATGATATTGATGATGATGATGATAAGTTGAACAGCGAAGTCGGTGTCACTGAAACAGTGTGAGATTCTGTCTTTGTTTTCAATGACGATGATGATGATAATGATGATGTCGATGATGGTGATGATGATGACAACAAGTTTAACAGCGATGTGGACAAAGACGTGACACTCTTGACTCCAGCAATCAAAGGCATGGAGGACGTTGCCGTCACTGAGACAGTGTGAGGTTCTGTCTTTGGTTTTAGTGATGATGATGATGATGATGATGATGATGATGATGATGATGATGACAATTGTAACATTGAGACGGGCAAAGGTTTGACCTTCTTGTCTACATCCGTGGAGGACCTGAAGGAGGCCGCCGGCGTCCCTATCAGAGCAAGAGATGATGTGTTCCGTTGCCGTGGAGATGGGGAGCTGGACAACAACGTGATGTCATCGAGCACAGAGGAAGAGCTGGAGGGTGACACTATGCTGGACACACTGGAGGGTGATGAAGATGAAGATAATGTCATTGCTGATGTTTTTAATGAGGATAATGGTGACGTTTTGGATGGTGATGATGATGATGATGATGATGGCGATGATGATAATGATGTGTGGTGGTGATGATGATGATGATGATGATGATGATGATGATGATGATGAAGACTCTGAGGTAGGTGCCAGTGTACTCTTGACCTCTGCAGTGTAGCTGAGGTTATGATTTATAGTTGAACTCTTGTGTGAGCTGGTCAGGCGCTGAGACGTATCAGATGATAAGTAGACTGGAGGTGTCGCCTCTTCTCTGCTGTTTTGAGTTTTAGAAACAGTTTGACTGAACGCTGTCTGAGTCGGGATCAGGATCGATAATGGAGACAATGTGCTGAACAATCTCTCTGATGGTGATGATGATGATGGTGATGATGATGGTGACGTTAATGATTGTGGTAGTGGTGATGATGGTAGTGATGAGGATGTTGATGATGATGATGATGATGATGATGATGACGATTGTGTTGTCCGTGATAATGATGTTGATGATAATGATGATGATAAGTTTAACAGCAAAGTCGGTGTCACTGAAACAGTGTAAGATTCTGTCTTTGTCTTCAGTGATGATGATGATGATGATGATGGCCGTGGCAGTGATGGCGATGGTGATTTTGATAAAGATGATGAGAATGATAATGATGATCTTGATGATAAGTTTAACAGCGATGTGGACAAAGACGTGACACTCTTGACTCCAGCAATCAAAGGCATGGAGGACGTTGCCGTCACTGAGACAGTGTGAGGTTCTGTCTTTGGTTTTAGTGATGATGATGATGATGATGATGGTGGTGATGAAGATGACGATGCTGATGATAACAATTGTAACATTGAGGTGGACAAAGGTGTGACCCTCTTGTCTCCATCCGTGGAGGACCTGAAGGAGGCCTTCAGTGTCTCTAAAAGTGTGAGAGACGATGTGTTCCGTTGTCGTGACGATGGGGAGCTGGACAACGACATGATGTTAGCGAGCCCAGAGGAAGAGCTGGAGGCTGACACTATGCTGGACACACTGGATGGTGAGGAAGATGAAGATAATGATGTTATTGATGACGTTTCTAATGAGGATAATGGTGACGTTTTTGATGGTGTTGATGATGATGATGATGATGATGATGATGGTGAAGATGATGACTCAAAGGTGCGTGCCTGTGTACTCTTGACCTCTGTAGGGATCAGGATCGATAATGGTGACAATGTGCTGAACAATCTCTCTGTTCAACACCTTGAGTCAAACTTGTCCATTAACCCCCCTACAGTGTAACAACGCCAAACCACAATACCGCCTTCATGGCAAACTGTCTGGAAGTAACAGTCTTGACACGTAGTACGTATATTCAAATTAGCGCTACCTCTACGACTGTATGTACAACAAATAACAAAGTTATTATTATGGCACTTTGTAAGAAAAAGCTTTCCTCTCGAACCGTCGCCCGTGCCGACAAACATCCACGTCGGACCAGACTTCCTCCGGTTCATTATTTTCGACGGTTTCCTCGAACGCACCTTTCTCCTTTAACAGCCAAGCGGACAACTTTCTATCCACAACTTGCGCAAGGTTAGGTTAGGCGAGTTTCGGGTCCTCCTCAATAGAACAGCGATGGAGGCCGGGGATCGAAAGAGAATTTCTAAAGGTCCTGGGGCGTTGTCGACCAACGCTTTCACCTCAAAAGTAGGACACGCATCTCAGGTTTCAAAACCCCCTCGAGTCGCCGAAAAGGCCAACTTGTTTAAGAGTTGCCATGAATACAATCTTCTTTGTCTTTAATCACAAAAGCACCCAACCAAGCCTTGTATACCAGTTATTGTGTGCTGAAAAAAAGACCCATCGTACCGTTTGACATATCTCACGCAATTCAGTCTGAACGAACGCAGTTAGCTGCTTAGTTGCTCTTAAATTAATCTAAACTCCTCTGAAAATATTGAGAGTATTTTTACGTCCTGGCCAAATACAGGCGGAGGCCACTCAGCAGCTGAAAACACGGCCCCCGACATCTTCCTCAGAGAACCGGAAGCACCCATCCCCCACCTCCTCCTCCTCCTCCAGCCCCTCCCCCTCCTCCAGCTGGAGGCTCCCGAAGGAGAACTTGCTCTGGGGCAGCCGCGGCGACGCCCTCGCGCCATTGCCATTGTTCCCAGCATGCACGGTGGCCGGGTTGCCGTACATCAGTGGCTGGTCGGCGTAGAAGCAGCCGCCGCCACCGCTGCTGCCCGT
This sequence comes from Coryphaenoides rupestris, assembly GCA_002895965.2. Lineage (NCBI taxonomy): Eukaryota > Metazoa > Chordata > Actinopteri > Gadiformes > Macrouridae > Coryphaenoides > Coryphaenoides rupestris. Next base: position 60,247 of record PIJE02001741.1, read on the forward strand.
GTCCGACTCTGTGTCGCTGGTGTCCGTGCCGCTGCTGGTGGAGCAATCGATCATCTGTACCGGCCGCTCGTTCAGGTTGCTCTGGCTGTTGTTGTTGTCATTGCCGGGGGAGACGCCGGCTGGCTTCCCCCGGCGCCCGTACAGCCGCTGCGCCGCATTGGGCCGCGATTTCCCCGGCACCATCAGGTTCGCCCCGCCGCGCTTACCGTTGGTTACCGGCGCCCTGCGCTCTGTCGGGGCAGAGGAGGGCAAGGGCACGGGGGTGGAGGCCCCCCGGAGCCCGGCGCGGATCGGCGTAGATGAGATCTGGCTCAGGATGAAGGGGTCCGTGTCGGAGCGGTTCCGCGCTGCGTTGCTATTAAGCGGCCGGTGGGCCAGGGGGGTGCGGCTAGCCGCGATGGGCGAGTAGCTGCCGTAGTGTAGCAGCATCGCTGGCGGTGGCGTCGGCGGCGTGGGGGCGGTTGGGGTGTCCGCCATCGTCACCCCACCGGGGCGCTTGCTAAAGTAGTGCCCGCCGTCGTCCCAGTGCGGGCTGGTCGCCCCCCCGTTGCCCCCCACCGCCACAGCCTCGCCGTGACTCAGCGAGCTGGTCCGGTGGTGGAAGCTGCTGAGCACGGGGCTGGAGCACTGGCTCTGGGTGCCATTCCCCAGGGGACGGGCCCCTCCCGCCGCCCCCGGGCCCCGCCCTCCCCGGCCCTGCAGGATCTCGTCCAGCAGGGTGCTGTGGAAGGGCAGCCGGCCCTGGAAAGACCCCCCACCACCCTCCTCCCCCTCTTCTTCCTCCTCCTCGTCCCGCATCGCCTGGCTCACGCTGAAGGCGCTGCGCGGGGAACACTCAACCGACTGGCCCCTGTTACCTACAAGGCCTTGCGGCATCAGAACCTGCCTCTGCTGCTGCTGCTGTGCGTGCTGCAGCAGCAGCATCCGCCCCTGTGGATTGGAGTGGTGAAACCCGTTCACCGCCCCGAACAAGCCGCCGCCCACGCCCAGAACGCCCCTGTTACCGTCGCCCCTCTGCCTGCCCGGAGACACGTCGCCCTCCACATTGCTGTCATTTGCATGGCCGCGCGCCACCCTACGGCCCTTGGCCACCTCGTGCTCGCTGTCTATGTCGCTGCAATCGATGTAAGGGATGGAAGAGGTGCTGCCTTTGTGTGCCCTGCTGGCTGAACCTGGGTTGAGGAGGTGCTGGTCTGCTGCCGCTGTGGCACCGGAGCCGGAGTCCTGGTGCTGGTGGTTAGGCCGCGAGCGCGCCAGGTCCGAGCCAGGGACGCCATCCGCGTCGTGGAAGCCATTGATGACGGCTGCGGTGGCTCCGGTGTCTCGGGGTCCGTTGGGTTGGCCTCGGTGGTCTGCTCCGGAGGAGTCCATCTGGTCCGCTAGCGGAATAGACTTCAGCCTCTGGCTCTGCGCACCCAGGGAACGAAGACATATGCGGTCGTCACATTCGGAAAATACAATCCAAAAGTACCACTTGAATAAGTATGTGATCAATATACGAGTGAAGAAAGTACGCAGTGTAATGACGCTACCTCTTTTGGCACTTGGGAACGGAAGGAAGAAGTCATGCTGCTGCTGGACAGGATCTTGCTGTGCTTTCTAAAGACACAAGCGATTAGAAGTGGGTCAATTTACCGTCGACCAATCAGGAAGCGGATAATGATAATTGCTTTCCGACATCACAAATACGATACGTTTTTTGAGTCATTTTCAGACACTTGTCCATGTCCCATTTCTGTGTTTATGAAATGGTGAAGTTCAAACGCGCACACACACACACACACTCACTCACTTACTCACTCACTCTCACTCACTCACTCACCTCACTCACACACCACTCTCACTCACCCTCACCATCTCACTCACCACACCCTCACCCTCTCATCTCACCCATCATCGTCCCTCTCATCTAGAGAGACTAGATGTTTGAAGCCACCAGTCTCCTACCTAGCGCTGATACTTTGGTAGATCAACTAGAGTGAGAGTGACAGTAAGATGAAGAGGAATTCAATACAAACACGAGAAAAGCTTTGTTCATGCATAACAAAAACAAATGACTCGGGGAGACGTGTGAGTAAAGCACTATGAATAGCCTGGTGTTTTAATGGTGCGATATGAATAAACTTTGCTTGCCCTACATTTCTAATAGAAAATGACATTGTGTCATGTGAGAAATGTTTTCATAAATACATTCTTTTCACTATAATTCCCTGCTAGGAATCATGTCATATGAGTTGTAGATACAACATTTGTTATATGTTTATATACACTCACCGGCCACTTTATTAGGTACACCTGTTCAACTGCTCATTAACGCAAATATCTAATCAGCCAATCACATGGCAGCAACTCAATGCATTTAGGCATGTAGACATGGTCAAGACGATCTGCTGAGGTTCAAACCGAGCATCAGAATGGGGAAGAAAGGTGATTTAAGTGACTTTGAACGTGGCATGGTTGTTGGTGCCAGACGGGCTGGTCTGAGTATTTCAGCAACTGCTGATCTACTGGGATTTTCACGCACAACCATCTCTAGGGTTTACAGAGAATGGTCCGAAAAAGAGAAAATATCCAGTGAGCGGCAGTTCTTCTTGGCACACTTTGGGCCCCTTAGTACCAATTGAGCATCGTTTAAACGCCACAGCCTACCTGAGTATTGTTGCTGACCATGTCCATCCCTTTATGACCACAGTGTACCCATCTTCTGATGGCTACTTTCAGCAGGATAACGCGCCATGTCACAAAGCTCAAATCATCTCAAACTGGTTTCTTGAACATGACAATGAGTTCACTATACTCAAATGGCCTCCACAATCACCAGATCTCAATCCAATAGAGCACCTTTGGGATGTGGTGGAACGGGAGATTCACATCATGGATGTGCAGCCGACAAATCTGCAGCAACTGCGTGATGCTATCATGTCAATATGGACCAAAATCTCTGAGGAATGTTTCCAGCACCTTGTTGAATCTATGCCACGAAGAATTAAGGCAGTTCTGAAGGCAAAAAGGGGGTCCAACCCGGTACTAGCAAGGTGTACCTAATAAAGTGGCAGGTGAGTGTATATATGTATGTATAAAACATGTGTGTGCGTGTGCACCAGTGTGTGTGTTTCGACTACCTGAACCTGAAGGAGGAGCCGCGGGTGAACAGGACGGGCTTGGGCTTGGGCTTGGGCTCCTCGAAGAGCCGGAAGAAGGCGTGGTGCTCCACGCACACCTTCCAGAACACCTTGCAGCAGTCCCGGCTGGCCATGGAGAACTCCAGCGTGTCATGGTGGGTGCTCTGCTGCTGGGGGGGCCAGAGGGAGGGGATGGATGGGTGGGTGGACGGGTGGATGGATAGAAGGACGGATGGATGGATGGATGGATGGAGAGAACGAATGCACCGTGACAGAGTTGGAAAGGGGGTGGGGTAGTGCAGAGGTAGAATGGCAGACGGTTGGATGGAGAAATAAATGGAAGGAGGAACGTAGAGTGATGGAAAGGGATGGTGGTGTGACGTGGTGGTGGATAGAAATGTATGGATGGAGGAAAGGAAGGTGGAGAGAGTCACAGGGAGGAAAGGCAAGGAAGGGATGAATCGCTTGTTATGTATTTTCAAAGTAATAGTCAAAAATGATAGTCCAAAAGGAGGAAACGCACATTGGTCAACACATTGGAATGCAAAATTGCTCAACCATTCAAACGGAAAAGTGATTAAGTAAAAGAAAGAAAGAAAAAGGAAACGTTTCAAGTCATAACCTACTGTGGTATGAATGCATAGCTTCATGAATGTCATATTTAAAGAGGGGAGTCTGTTTAAAAGGTTTAATAGTGTCCTCACCGAGGGGTCCGCCCGGAGTTTGATCAGGAACCTCTTGCGCTTGAAGCTCAGCTTGCGGATCTTGGACCAGTTGAAGGCGTTGATCTTGGTGTAGCCCTGCACGAAACGTAATGAAACATGTTAAAAACGCGATTAGCACGAAGACGTACAATTTCATGCACAGAATTAGGACCTTGGTGATCAAACCCACAACCTGGGAATTGCACCCCCCCAAACAACACCACCTTCTAGGATCTTTGCGAGGGGGGGGGACAACTCGATGGAGATGCATCCTAGGCTAACATTAGCTGGGTCGAAATGCAGCCAGGTAGCGAAATTAAACGAATGCAAAATGAAATGCAGAACTAAATGATAACGTGTCGAGTTGTCACGGCTACCTTAAAACATCCTACAAGGATTCCCCCAGCCAACTAACCAAGATGGCCACGAGGTGAGCGAGGTCCACACACACAATTATTGCCCCCCGTCCCCCATACCTGAAACACCAGCACTCCGGTGTGGGCCACAGACAGGCTGAGTTTGGTGCCCTCGCGATCCTTGGCCGGGTGGAGCCGGATGCCGTACATCTCCAGGCGACGGGCGATCTCCAGCAGCTGGTAGTCCGACTCGGCCGGCGTCTGGCCGCTGGGAAATTGATCGATCCATCGGTTAATGATCAGCGATCAGTCGCTTGGTTACTCCGATCGCCATAACTATTTGCATAACGATGTCTACCGTTTACGACACAAGTTACAACCGTCAACTACAGTATTTGTTTCCTTTTGGACAGCCATTGATCAACACCAATAAATCGATCGGGCCAATCAATTGAAGCCATGACTCTGACACCATCAGCTCATTTGTGTAATGGTGTTTACAAAAAATCCATTGTTTAAACATCGGGGGGTAACGACATTGGGGCTGTTCCCTTGGGGCGTCATTAATCAATAAATAAACCAATCCAATCGATTACTCAGTCAAAGTCACCTATTTGTCTCATGGTATCTTGATTAATCACATTGTTACAACACTGTGGTGGGGGGTGGGGTGGAAGTGACGGTATTAGGGCCGACTTTCCTTGCATAATCAATACCAGACGCATGAAGATGTGGAGATGGGGCGGTTTGTCGCGTAACAACATTTATAGACATTACCAGTCGAGCACTGAACACACACCGCCCCGACGGCAAGGCGAGGTGGATCGTCAAGAGGGACCATGTTGTGTCGTCTGTCACATGTTCTGCACTAGCTTTAGAAGTCACGTAGAGGGCAGGAAGATTCAGACAGACGAATCACACCGTTGTCTGAGAACCATCACAACACCACACACACGCGCGCGCACACACACACCTCCCCCCCGGCTGTGCAGACGTATAACACCATCTGTTCAGCGGTGAAGACAATATCTACCACTCCATATACCTCATCACACACTGTTGCCATAGCAACCCCCCCCTACGTACATTGAAGTCTGCATATGCTGTGAGACACCGGGGGGGGGGGGGGGAGAACTCGGTGACTTAACTCGATTTCTCCTCCTCGGTCCATGTCTGACACCAGCAGCGTTAGCCACAAGGCTATGAATTTAGGTCAAGGTGAGTGTGTTGCCCACAATCTACAATCTGGCCCAAAGCAGCGTGCGGCTTTTAACGATTTGCGGAGGCCCCCTCTCCGCGGAGGCCCCATTGTGCGCTCGTGTGTGTGACCACCTTTCCCTGTGTCTGTTGTGGCGTGTTTCTGTGTGTGTGTGTGCGTGTGTGTGGGGGGGGGGGGGGGGGGGGGCATCCAGGTAACCAGGAGACCGCCTGGCATTCTGCATTCTGCGCTCACCGCTATACTTAAGCTCTTCTCTCGTTTTTTTTTTCTCCCCCCATACATATTACATATTAATGATAATAGGAATACACTAAATTATTTAAGGTTTAATGTTTAAAAAAAGACCAAGACATGGCACATAAAATCTAGGGCATGAAAAAAGGAACGTTGTAAAAATAACTTCCTGGTTCCTGTATGAATTGACTACTTCCTTCCTAGGTTGGTGGTGGTGTTGACAACAGTAAGAGGGTGTGAGGGGTGGGTGGTGTGGGTGGTGTGAGGGGTGGGTGTGGGTGGTGAGGAACTGAGACCACAAGAAGCTAAACCATGTCTTGCGGTCGTGTCTAACCCCTGCTGTAACCAGGGAAATAAAGAGGACTACTTTTTGTCCTCTTCTCCAAAAGGTGCACTTTGCTCCCGAGTCCAAAAAGGACGCACAAAGACATTTAGGTGCATAAGGAAAAGATGTGCTTATGCCAAATTCACGTTTTTGACATACAGAAAAACAATGATCTATACTGTATATGAAGAAAAACTAGTACTGCTACTACTTAGAATAATAATAATAATTACATTTAAGAAATGAATGAATAAATAAATAAATCATAAAATCCAATAAACATTTTGCTCCAATCAATATTGAAATAGAATCATGATTTAAATCAAATTTAAAAACATCTACCCAATAGTATGTTTTTGTTATAGAGTACATTAGTAGATTAGTAACATGACATTTCTTTTGACAAATGTACTTATTGTAAGTTAAATGCCCTAAATGTAAATGTAATGACATTTGCATCGCTGTACCAGGGTGTGTGTGTGTGTGTGTGTGTGTGTGTGGTGTGTGGTGTGTGGTGTGGTGTAGTGTGTGTGTGTGTGTGTGTGTGTGTGTGTGGTTGTGTGTGTGGGGTGGTGTGTGTGTTGTGTGTGTGGCTAGGATTCGTGTGTCAAATGGTGTGTTTGGAGATAGTTTCTCTGTAGGAGATATATTCGGTGCGTGCCTGTGTACTCTTGACCTCATGTAGGGATCAGGAGGCGAATAATGGTTGACAATGTGCTGAACTTCTCTCTCGATGAGGATGATGGATTGTGATGTTAATGATGATGATGAAGATGATGGATTGATGATGTTGACATTGTGTTGTCCCGTGATAATGACTTGATGACCTGAGGGATGATAAGTTTACAGGCAAAGTCGGTGTCACTGAAACAGTTCGAGATTCTGTCTTTTGTCTTCCATGATGCTGAATGATGATGATGATGATTGTGATGATATGACGTATGGCCATGGACACGTGAGTGGGTGGATTTGATAAGAATGATAGGAGAATGTTAATGATGATTCTGATGATAAGACTTTCAACAGCGATGTGCGACCAAAGACGTGACACTCTGACTCCAGAAATCAGAAAGACCATCGGGGGAGGTCGCCAGCTCAACTGAGACAGTGTGAGGTTTTGTCTTTGATTTTAGTGATGATGATGATGATGATGATGGTGCTGCTGCTGCTGATGATGATGATGGTGCTGATGATGATGATGATGATGATGATGATGATGATGATGACAATTGTAACATTGAGACGGACAAAGGTTTGAACTTCTTGTCTCCATCCGTGGAGGACCTGAAGGAGGCCTCCGGCGTCCCTATCAGAGCAAGAGATGATGTGTTCCGTTGCCGTGGAGATGGGGAGCTGGACAACAACGTGATGTCATCGAGCACAGAGGAAGAGCGGGAGGGTGACACTATGCTGGACACACTGGAGGGTGATGAAGATGAAGATAATGTCATTGCTGATGTTTTTAATGAACCACCATTGGATGGTGATGATGATGATGATGATGATGATGATGATGATGGTGGTGGTGATGATGATGATGATGATGATGATGATGATGATGAAGAAGACTCTGAGGTAGGTGCCAGTGTACTCTTGACCTCTGCACTGTAGCTGAGGTTATGATTTATAGTTGAACTCTTGTGTGAGCTGGTCAGGCGCTGAGACGTATCAGATGATAAGTAGACTGGAGGTGTCGCCTCTTCTCTGCTGTTTTGAGTTTTAGAAACAGTTTGACTGAACGCTGTCTGAGTCGGGATCAGGATCGATAATGGAGACAATGTGCTGAACAATCTCTCTGATGGTGATGATGATGATGGTGATGATGATGGTGATGGTGACGTTAATGATTGTGGTGGTGGTGATGATGGTGGTGATGAGGTTAATTTTGATGATGATGAGAATGATGATGGTGTTGTTGATGATAATAATGTTGACATTTGTGTTGTCGATGATAATGATCTTGATGATGATGATGATGATGATGACGATGTTGACAATTGTGTTGTCCGTGATAATGACCTTGATGATGATGATGATAAGTTTAACAGCAAAGTCGGTGTCACTGAAACAGTGTGAGATTCTGTCTTTGTCTTCAGTGATGATGATGATGATGATGATGATGATGATGACGATGGCCATGACAGTGATGGTGATTTTGATAAAGATGATGAGAATGATAATGATGATTTTGATGATAAGTTTAACAGCGATGTGGACAAAGACGTGACACTCTTGACTCCAGCAATCAAAGGCATGGGGGAGGTTGCCCGGTCACTGAGACAGTGTGAGGTTTTGTCTTTGGTTTTAGTGATGATGATGATGATGATGATGATGATGATGATGATGATGATGATGATTGATGACAATTGTAACATTGAGACGGGCAAAGGTTTGACCTTCTTGTCTACATCCGTGGAGGACCTGAAGGAGGCCGCCGGCGTCCCTATCAGAGCAAGAGATGATGTGTTCCGTTGCCGTGGAGATGGGGAGCTGGACAACAACGTGATGTCATCGAGCACAGAGGAAGAGCTGGAGGGTGACACTATGCTGGACACACTGGAGGGTGATGAAGATGAAGATAATGTCATTGCTGATGTTTTTAATGAGGATAATGGTGACGTTTTGGATGGTGAATGGTGATGATGATGACGATAATGATGATGATGATGATGGCGGTGGTGGTGGTGATGATGATGATGATGATGATGATGATGATGATGATGATGATGAAGAAGACTCTGAGGTAGGTGCCAGTGTACTCTTGACCTCTGCAGTGTAGCTGAGGTTATGATTTATAGTTGAACTCTTGTGTGAGCTGGTCAGGCGCTGAGACGTATCAGATGATAAGTAGACTGGAGGTGTCGCCTCTTCTCTGCTGTTTTGAGTTTTAGAAACAGTTTGACTGAACGCTGTCTGAGTCGGGATCAGGATCGATAATGGAGACAATGTGCTGAACAATCTCTCAGAACGTGATGGTAAATCAACCAGCAGACTGGTGTTGGATCGTGGTGATGTTGGGGTTTCTTTCCCATGAGTGGACCCTGCTGGTGCTACTGGTGCAGGCTGGGACTGTGGGACAGGATGGGGCAGAGGCCACTGGTTGGGAGAGGAGGAGGCTGGTGGGACTGGAGCAGCAGAAGATGATAATAATCCTTGATGAATGACGATAACATGTTTAACAGAGATGTTGGCGTCACTGAAACAGTGTGAGATTCTGTCTTCTTTTTCAGTGACGATGATGATGATGATGATGATGATGATGGTGATGCTGATACTGATGATAATGATGATGGTGTTGTTGATGATAACAATGTTGACAATTGTGTTGTCCATGATAATGATATTGATGATGATGATGATAAGTTTAACAGCGAAGTCGGTGTCATTGAAGCAGTGTGAGATTCTGTCTTTGTTTTCAATGACGATGATGATGATAATGATGATGTCGATGATGGTGATGATGATGACAACAAGTTTAACAGCGATGTGGACAAAGACGTGACACTCTTGACTCCAGCAATCAAAGGCATGGAGGACGTTGCCGTCACTGAGACAGTGTGAGGTTCTGTCTTTGGTTTTAGTGATGATGATGATGATGATGATGATGATAACGATGGTGATGGTGGTGATGAAGATGACGATGCTGATGATAACAATTGTAACATTGAGGTGGACAAAGGTGTGACCCTCTTGTCTCCATCCGTGGAGGACCTGAAGGAGGCCTTCAGTGTCTCTAAAAGTGTGAGAGACGATGTGTTCCGTTGTCGTGACGATGGGGAGCTGGACAACGACATGATGTTAGCGAGCCCAGAGGAAGAGCTGGACGGCTGACACTATGCTGGACACACTGGATGGTGAGGAAGATGAAGATAATGATGTTATTGATGACGTTTCTAATGAGGATAATGGTGACGTTTTTGATGGTGTTGATGATGATGATGATGATGATGATGATGGTGAAGATGATGACTCTAAGGTGTGTGCCTGTGTACTCTTGACCTCTGTAGGGATCAGGATCGATAATGGTGACAATGTGCTGAACAATCTCTCTGATGAGGATGATGATTGTGATGGTGATGAATGATGATGATGATGATGATGATGATGATGATTGATGTTGACAATTGTGTTGTCTGTGATATGGACCTTGATGATGATGATGATAAGTTTAACAGCAAAGTCGGTGTCACTGAAACAGTGTGAGATTCTGTCTTTGTTTTCAGTGATGATGATGATGATGATGATGATGATGATGATGACGATGACGATAGCCGTGATGGTGATGGTGATTTTGATAAAGATGATGAGAATGTTAATGATGATCTTGATGATAAGTTTAACAGCGATGTGGACAAAGACGTGACACTCTTGACTCCAGCAATCAAAGGCATGGGGGAGGTTGCCGTCACTGAGACAGTGTGAGGTTTTGTCTTTGATTTTAGTGATGATGATGATGATGATGATGATGATGATGATGCTGCTGCTGCTGCTGATGATGATGATGATGATGATGATGGTGCTGATGATGATGCTGATGATGATGATGATGATGATTGATGATGATGATGACAATTGTAACATTGAGACGGGCAAAGGTTTGACCTTCTTGTCTACATCCGTGGAGGACCTGAAGGAGGCCGCCGGCGTCCCTATCAGAGCAAGAGATGATGTGTTCCGTTGCCGTGGAGATGGGGAGCTGGACAACAACGTGATGTCATCGAGCACAGAGGAAGAGCTGGAGGGTGACACTATGCTGGACACGCTGGAGGGTGATGAAGATGAAGATAATGTCATTGCTGATGTTTTTAATGAGGATAATGGTGACGATAATGATGGATGAATGATGATGGTGGTGGTGGTGGATGATGATGATGATGATGATGATGATGATTGATGACTCTGAGGTAGGTGCCAGTGTACTCTTGACCTCTGCAGTGTAGCTGAGGTTATGATTTATAGTTGAACTCTTGTGTGAGCTGGTCAGGCGCTGAGACGTATCAGATGATAAGTAGACTGGAGGTGTCGCCTCTTCTCTGCTGTTTTGAGTTTTAGAAACAGTTTGACTGAACGCTGTCTGAGTCGGGATCAGGATCGATAATGGAGACACTGTGCTGAACAATCTCTCAGAACGTGATGGTAAATCAACCAGCAGACTGGTGTTGGATCGTGGTGATGTTGGGGTTTCTTTCCCATGAGTGGACCCTGCTGGTGCTACTGGTGCAGGCTGGGACTGTGGGACAGGATGGGGCAGAGGCCACTGGTTGGGAGAGGAGGAGGCTGGTGGGACTGGAGCAGCAGAGCAGAGGTCAAGAGTACACTGGCACCTACCTCAGAGTCTTCTTCATCATCATCATCATCATCATCATCATCATCATCATCATCAACATCAACATCAAAAACATCATCTTCATCTTCATTACCATCATCATCATCATCATCAAAAATATCATCATTATCATTCTTGGCATCTTCATCATCAACATTACCATTATCAACGGCATTATCCACATCAATGGCATCATCATCATCATTAAAAACATCATCAAAGACATCACCATTATCCTCATTGAAAGCATCATTAATGACATCATTATCTTCATCTTCATCACCATCCAGTGTGTCCAGCATAAAGTCAGCCTCCCGCTCTTCCTCGGCGCTCGCTGGCATCACGTCATTGTCCGGCTCCCCATCGCCACGACAACGGAACACAGCAACTCACGCTCTCTTAGGGACGCCGAAGGCATCCTTCAGGTCCTCCATGGATGGAGACAAGAGGGTCACACCTATGTCCACCTCAATGTTCCAATTGTTATCATCAGCATTATCATCTTCATCACGGCCATCATCGCCATCATCACAATCACTATCATCATCCTCATCATCATCACTAAACTCAAAGTCAGACCCTCACTCTGCCTCAGTGACACCAACGTCCCCCATGCCTTTGATTGCTGGAGTCAAGAGTGTCACATCTTTCTCCACATCACTGTTAAACTTGTTATCATTAGCATCAAGATCATCATTATCATTCTCATCATCTTTATCAACATCAACATTATCTAAATCACCATCACTGTTGCCATCACTGTCACTGCCATCACAGTCATCATCATTATCATCATCATTATCATTGTCACTGAAAACGAAGACATCATCTCACAGTGTTTCAGTGACTTCGACTTCGCTGTTAAACTTATCATCATCATCATCAAGATCATTATCACAGACAACACAATTGTCAACATTATTATCATCAACAACACCATCATCATTCTCATCATCATCAACATCCCCATCACCACCATCATCACCACCAACACAATCATTATCGTCACCATCATCATCACCATCATTACCATCATCATCAGAGCGATTGTTCACCACAGTGTCTTCATTATCGATCCTGATCCCGAATCAGACGGCCTTCAGTCAAACTGTTTCTAGAACTCAAAACAGCAGAAAAGAAGGGACACATGTTGTCTTCCTATCATCTGATACGTCTCAGCACATGACCAGCCTGACCAGTCTGAACAGCTACAGTGTAGAGGGCACGAGTACACCAACACATACATCATCATCATCATCATCATCATCATCATCATCATCATCACCATCCAGTGTGTCCAGCATAGTGTCAGCCTCCAGTTCTTCCTCACCGCTCGCTGACATCACGTTGTTGTCCAGCTCCCCATCGCCACGGCAACAGAACACATCGTCTCTCGCTCTTTTAGGGACGCCGAAGGCCTCCTTCAGGTCCTCCACGGATGGAGACAAGAGGGTCACACCTTTGTCCAACTTGCCGTTCAAATTATCATCCTCTACGTTATCGCCGCTGTCGTCATCAACACCATCATCATCATCATCATCATCACCACCATCATCATCAACGCATATGTCTCAGCGCCTGAGCAGCTCAAACAACAATCCAACTATAAAACATAAGCTTAGCTTCAGCACAGGAGTTAAAAGTACACCAACACGTACCTCAGATTCAACGTATTCCCCATCAAGTGAAGGACAACTTTCAGCAGTATTTTCAGAAGAACACGCAGAAAAGCTGAAAGGTCTGATCACGGGCCCGCCTGGTAATAAGGGAAGAAGCGCAACCACAGTCTCCACTTACGATCAAAAACAGCCAGCAGATCAAAACCTCCCGACAACGCAGTCGGCTACTGAGAGCCATCGGGTTTTCAGACACATCACCACGCAGAGGATAACAGGAACGCCATATAAGGTCGATGAAGATAAGACATTGTCTGTTCGTCACACTTCCAATGCTGGAACGACGCCCTCCTCACCTCAAGATCTTATTCTAAATCCGACTACAACTCTGCCCCTATCATCGATCCAAATGTCTGAAACTTTGTTCAGGTCGTTTCCACACGGGATCTCTTGGACCGCGCCAGATAACTCGCCTCTCTCTGGCACGGCGGCCGCTAAGCCGACGCCTCCGCACCTTGGCGCCGTGTCCTCGGAGCACACATCTCACCCCGGTGATTTACTGACAGCCACGGGCCACGGCAGCCGCAGAGCTCCTGTCTCTGTTATGAATAGCAGTCAGGCAGGCACTGCGGAAGCTGAGCTCATCCCTGTTTCCTCCCTGACTCTGCAGGGCGCTTTGCGTCCGTCGCAACAGACGAGGTCTGAGGCTAAAGCCCCGGTTTCCACGACCGACCCAGTTAAACCCTTCTCCGCATCGCTGTCACGTTACTCACTGCATCCGGTACGTGCACACGGATTGGTCACACAAACGGGGTCTCACAAGGACAAAACTCAAGGGCAAAGATGGACGTCTCTCAGTGTGGTCTTTTCTAAAGGAGCTCATTCCAAATCAGCGCCATCCGGTCCACCCCTAAATCAGGAACTCGGCAGCATATCAGCCATTGATCAAAGGCGGGCCTTGTCGCGCTCACAGATGATCACGACAGACACGCCGTTTCAAACCAGGTCACTTTTTAGCCTCATCAGCAGGTCTTTCACAAGGCCTCTTTCAACTTGGCCCCTCCTTCAAACTAAAATGACAGAAACATCAGTAGTACATGACACACCAATGCGAGAGGCAGATCGGCAATTATTTCCAGGTCACAGGGCGATGTTCAATTAATCTCAGGTAGGACACTCCCCAGCATCCACGAACCCCTCTGCTCACATTAGGACAGCGGAAGAACCACCCGGTGAGAACGGCTCGATAAGTACTTCTTTATTCAAATGTACACGAAGCTCCTGATAACGTCACACAGGCCGACGGTACATTTCCTTCACTGGATTTTAATGCATTTGACTTCATTCAATAACTGGAAAGCCTTGTGAGAATATTTTCGAGTGGCTCTGCCCACCAACCCCCTATCAATATAGTGGCTTCACAGACAGCCCCCTTCGAGGCTATCTCGCGGCCATCTCTCTAATAAAAATGAAGTCACACTCGTGAGCCGGCGTGAAAGGTCCCCATGGTCAGAAATCACCCCGCCAGTGTTGTCTGGCCATCGGTCACAGGCTCCCCATCCCAATGAAAGAAGTGATACATCACTTTTTCATTTGGACAGAGAAAACACAACGTTGTCCTCGAAAGATACACAGCCTGGAACGGAGAGGACGACTTTCAGCCCCGGCACCAGAATAACAAAAGCTCCACCGAAAGGGAGAAGCACCTCTCTACGATTGTATCAAAGCCCTTCTTCAGGACCGGCAAATCTATTGTCTAATGCCTTTGGTTCTCACGTGTCACCGGACGGATTATTGTCTGCTCCACAGCCACAGACAGGAGAACACGGCACGTCGAAAGTTTCATCTTTGAATTCGACTGACGCAACAGCGGTCGCGAAGAATCGCTTTTCTGTTCCGCTAAATGTGAGCGGACAAGGCGTTGAGGGTAATACATCAGAAACAAATCTTGACGATATGCCAGACCTCCCACCTCGGGGTGCGCCGAATTTGTCTCCGACGGATCACAGATCTCCATTGGCTGTCAGCGTATTACCTGACGATACGACATCGTCTCCCACCCGATCCACTCAGGCAATATCAAAAGTGCACATTTATTTAACTCCCTCTCTTAAAAGTAATCGTGAAGAGACAAGTATGAGAATCACCTATAATGTGTCGTCGGGTCACAGCGTCAATAACTTGCTTATAGATCTCCCCCGCTCTGAATTTTCAATCAAAATAAAACATACTCATATCCCGTCTAGCCCTGCCAATAACGTTGTGGATTCAGTAACATCCAAACCAGTTGCTGAGGAATCAGTACAGTCATCATCATCATCATCATCATCATCATCATCATCATCATCATCTCCGTCTCCAGTTTCTCCAGAGACTGCTGCACGGTTCTTGAGTAAAACTACTGCTGCCTCTCCACAGATCTCCAACATGTACACACGTCACAGTGGTTTGTTTTCCACATCGTCGCCATCACCATCATCATGGGCGCTGACCTCATGGCCGTCAAGTCTCATCAATTCACCCGCCATGACGCCCCCATCCTCCATGCCGCCCGGGCCCATGGCCAGGCCTCCGTCCTCAGCCGTCGCTCAGAGAGTCACGGTCACTTCCGGTCTCTTGCGTGCGGAAGTGACACAGATTGTGTCTGTCGTTACAGAGGCGTACGGAGCGAGGCAGTTCACCACGGGAACGTCCAGAAAGCCTGGGGGTCTCGCACCATCCGTGAACGGCGACGACGAGTCCAGCGAGATACCGCTGGACGTCGCTCCGTCCACGGAGCCAGTGGAGACGACATCTCAGGTATCACCACTGACCGCTCTCGGGGATCATGTCGCCACGCCGACAGTCTCTGTGCGGCCGAGCACCACGGCATCCGCAGTGTGGGCCGCCGGTACCGCTAAGTCTTCCACCGGGCTACCTGGCGTAACCCCACATCTACCCACTACCACCGCCGTCACCACCACCACCAGCACTACCACCGCAACCTCTACGACTACCACGACGGCTGCTGTACCACAGTTCACGGCCACCACCAGGAGAACCCCGGCCACCCTGACCCCAAGGACGCCGTTCACCAGGAGGAACTTCACGCCCCACATCCCCAGGACCGCTCCCCCCAGGGCCGCCAGCAGCTACTCCCCGTTCACCACCCAGAGCTCCACCACCAGCGCCGCCGCCACCTCCACAGAGGCCCCACCCCAGCAGTGCAACATCACAGAGAGGATGTGGGTGAAAACAGGTGAATACTCATCTTTGTGTCTTCATTTTTTGCTTAATAATTCAGGCGCGGCATGTAGCAGAGTGTATCCATCAGTCGAGATACAGCCGCCGCTGCAGAACTCAGTTATCTACTCTTTGACTCTCTGTCTCTGTCTATGTCTTCCGATGTATTCTCTCTATCTCTCTCTCTCTCTCTCTCTCTCTCTCTCTCTCTCTTGCTCTCTCTCTCTCAGTTGTGTCCATTTATGTGAGGAGGAACCGTCTTGACAGCATCCAGAGACAGAACCTGCGCCGCGGGCTGAGCCAGGGCCTGCGCAAAGCACTGAACGACAGCACAGCCCAAGCTCAGGTCTCACCATTACCTCCCTCCACCGCCATGCGCGTTGCTTTTGTGCACGGTAGAACAATTAGGCCGCGGCAGAATTTGTATGTTTTTGTCAATCAAATAACGCTAATAACTGAAGAGGAGGCGGGCCCCGGAGGGTGAGGATATCCGAACGTGACGGTCAGGCAGTACATAATGAATGGGAAGGCGATCTAAAAAAGCGTTCAGTTTTCTAGTTGTTTGCTGACTATTAAA
>PIJE02001741.1:81947-83804 GCA_002895965.2 Coryphaenoides rupestris
CAAAAAAAAAAATGACTTAATGCAGTTTGGCGGAAAAGAGTGAATAAGTTTTATGCCTGTGAAAGCCTATTAATATTCTTATGATAGAAGGGAATTCTATTAATTATAATACCCATATATTCAGAACAAATACAAAACCAGACAGAAGATGGAATTACACACGATGTAATGTACTCTGTTATGGTGATAGAAAACAAAGCTCATAGTGAAACAGTAAGAGACCAAGTGAGAGAGAGGAGAGAGAGAGAGAGAGAGAGAGAGAGAGAGAGAGAGCGAGAGAGAGAGAGAGAGAGAGAGAGAGAGAGAGAGAGAGAGAGAGAGAGAGAGAGAGAGAGAGAGAGAGAGAGAGAGAGAGAGAGACACACAGACAAACAGACAAACAGACAGAGAGAGATGGAGGCCGAGGAGGGAGGGAGCGAGCGAGCGAGCGAAAGAGAGAAAGACAGAGAGAGGTGTAGACTGAGAGGAGAGATTGAGAGTGAGGAGAGAGAGAGCGAGCGAGCGAGAGACAGACAGTGAGAGTCAGAGAGCCAGAGGTGTGCCGGCGGGGCCGTTTATCTCGGTCCCAGGGGAGGACTGGGGGAGGTACCGGTGTGTGTTCCAGCTGGACGGCATCGAGGACATCGTGACCCGGCTGGATCCCGTGCCCGTCATCTTGAGCAACTGGGTCAGCGGAGGTAAGGAACCCGGCTCCTCCACTGCCCTCAGCACCACCACTGGCAGCTCTACCTGAACACATGTGGAGCTACTTGCTAAACGCACCGCTCTCAGGAATAGCTCGCTGCAGCGGAACACGTTGCATTGTGGGTAAATGAGTCCTACTAACAGGACTAGGCTAGGATCGGTGTTCAATGGTGGACGGAATGGATGGGTGATGGACTCTGATTTTATGGTCTGGTTTACGCTGACGCCGACCTCCTACCTCATTGGGGTGTCTGGTTGGGCTCCTCCTGGGCTGCTGGCTGGCTGCTGCTGTTTGGAGTCGTTCTGTACAGGAAGGGAGAGGGTGAGTGAACCAAACTTCTTCAGGAGGAACGAACACCTCAAACTCCACCTGCTCCTTCCAGCGTTGGTCCACAGTGGAGTTGTGGCCGTAAGAACATGAAAGTCCAGTAAGATTAGGATATGTTACCACAGTCTCCAACACTCAACCATCTCTTCTTGGTCCTCAGAATCCAGACAAAGGCTCCCAAAGGACAGCCAGTGAGTACAAATGTGTTTTTTTACAGTTCTGCTTTTAGCATAGAACACCAACGCACCACACAGAGACCTGGGGACTTCAGTATCCAATGCAGAGTCTAGCTCACTGGGACTCTACAGTCTCTGTTTGCTCTAGATCCATGGAGACTCCACTGGACTCTAGCTAGCCCATCGGGTTGCTCTAGATCCCATGGAGCTCACTGGACTCTACAGCTGCTGTTGGTCTTAGATCCATGGAGGCTCACTGGACTCTAGCAGCTCTGTTGCTCATTAGATCCATGGAGCTCACTGGACTCTACAGCTCTGGTTGTTTCTAGATCCATGGAGCTCTGTGATGAACTCCTCTCGTTCTACTTACCAGGTTCTGTGTCGCTCTGAGAACACAGAGAACAGAATCCGCCTCCGAGGTCAACCCTGACCACAAAGTCAGTATTCTGTGACATCAATATCTTTACAGTACATTACTGCAGTAGTACATCATCACAGTAATATTTGAACAGTACTTCATCCTCTCTCTCTCTCTCTGGCCTCTCTCTCTCTCTCTCTGGCCTCTCTCTCTCTCTCTCTCTCTCTCCTCTCCTCTCTCTCTCTCCTGGCCTCTCTCTCTGTGTCTGTCTCTCTCCTCAGCAGATTCATGGTGGTCTCATCCCTACACTC
>PIJE02001741.1:85758-90758 GCA_002895965.2 Coryphaenoides rupestris
ACACAGGAAGTGCTGCGGGCTAAGGACTTCCTACCACCACCCCGGAACAAAATAATACACGGATCTCTTCTTTTTATTTCCTGGCAGTGGATTATCATCAAGCATTTTCAGCATCAGAATATGAATCAGAATCAGAAACAGCTTTATTGGCTTCGTTTTTGCAAAACCAGGAATGTGCTTTTGTGCAAACATCGACGATTAAACAGAGAGTAATAACAGAAATTCTAAAGAAATCATATACAGTATATATGAAATATATAAAAAATAAGCTATAAGCAATAAAAAGGAGCAATTTAAAATATGTGCATTAATGTAACATAATAATAATGATGGCGGATGACCTGTTTCAGATGGTCATGTGACAGGTCAGGTGTTTGTACAGTGCTACTTGGGGACTCCCCCCCCCCCACACCCCCACTACCACCCTCTCTCCCCTCCAGCCACGTGATTGGTCCTTGATGGATTGCAAAGGGTGTGATTTATGAAACCATGTTATGTGAAATAATAAAAAGTGTGTGGATAAAAAATATATACAGTATATACTGTATATTATATATATATATTATATATATATATATATATATAAATATATATAAATAAAGAGTTGCATTCTACGGAGCGGCATCTAAGGAGATTGTCATCTGAAACACTAAAGAGAGTATTGCCACTTGTAATTCTTCCCCCTGCTCCTCACACTTCACCTTGTGACCTACTTCAACACAGTATTCAAGTCCTGTCAAGCCAACTGGTAGCCCTCAATTCAAGCATTATCCACCCCACCCCCCCCCCACACCCCCCTCCTCAAAAAAGTTTCTACTTCAAAATGTGCTTTGCTCTGCCAAAAAAATGCAGCCCATTTCCTAAAGCTACCGATTTCAATTCAATTTTGTGCCAAGCTATCTTGAACTGTACGGCAAAAAAAAAAATTACTTAATGCAGTTTGGCGGAAAAGAGTGAATAAGTTTTATGCCTGTGAAAGCCTATTAATATTCTTATGATAGAAGGGAATTCTATTAATTATAATACCCATATATTCAGAACAAATACAAAACCAGACAGAAGATGGAATTACACACGATGTAATGTACTCTGTTATGGTGATAGAAAACAAAGCTCATAGTGAAACAGTAAGAGACCAAGTGAGAGAGAGGAGAGAGAGAGAGAGAGAGATGGAGAGAGAGAGAGAGAGAGAGAGAGAGAGCGAGAGATGGAGAGAGAGAGAGAGAGAGAGAGAGAGAGAGAGAGAGAGAGAGAGAGAGAGAGAGAGAGAGAGAGAGACACACACACACACAGACAGAGAGACAAAGAGACAGACAGTGAGAGTCAGAGAGCCAGAGGTGTGACGGCGGGGCGTATACAGTGACAGAGACCGAGCGAAGGACTGAAAGAAACTGGAGCACAGTCTCTCTCTCTCTCTCTCTCTCTCTGTCTCTCTCTCTTATCTCCGGGGACAGGGCATATGAGGACAAGCAGAGGACAAGTGAAGGTGTTTGTGGGGGCACGTCGGGGGAGGGGGGGGGGCTGCTGTGTGTCTTCCATGGGACGGCTCCAGCTCCACCGCCACACAACACACACACAGCGCACCCACCGCCAGTCACTTCACACACCCATCAATCACCACGGAGCCCAGGAGCGGGAAAAATACATAGCGGTGCGAATCCTGCCATGTATGTGTGTGTGTGTGTGTGTGTGTGTGTGTGTGTGTGTGTGTGTGTGTGTGTGTGTGTGTGTGTTTGATCGTCTACCATATGTTTTTCTGCAGGGGGGGGGGGGGGGGGAAGGGGGAGGGGTGTGGGAGGAGTATGCTCAGGGTGTTGTTTGATTGGTTGATGTGTTTTTATGTGACTCAAAACTATGTGCAAACATGAAGAATTCAAATATTGGCACACACATCAGGAGACTGAAGTGTGTGTGTGTGTCTCTCTGGATTAAGTGTGACTCACTTAAACGTTTAAAATGCATCTGGATTAAACCACATCTTCCCAGCATCTCGCCAAAAAATGTGAAAAAGGGAAAAAGCACCTAATCTGTTAATTACAATGATCCATTTTAAAAGCCTGATTTTATGTCCAACTAAGTATATGTCTACAAATGCGGATTTACCTCGTGACAAACAGGGAATATCTCAATATGCACGCTTGCACGGGCACACACACAGACACACACACACACACACACACACACACCCCACCACACACACAAACACACACACCCAAGTCAGACTTTCTATGTGCAAATTAAACTTGAGCTGTGAATTAAGTATGGAACCTGGCAACGGCGGTGAGTGTATTGATTTGGTCAGGTGCATTATACGGTCAGAGCAGAGGCAGCAGCGCACCGCCGCACTCCGACTGATCAGACCACATTAACACAACTGCTAGAGAATCTAGGTTTTCTCTACGCTAGTCTGACTGCATATGTATGAGTGCATTGCTGTTGGCAGTAGGCTATACATTGTATGTTGTGCTTGTGTGTGCATGCAAATGTGTGTGCATGAGTGTGTGTACGTGCGTGTGTGTGTGTGTGTGTGTGTGTGTGCGCGTGTGTGTGTGTGTGTGTGTACATGCGTCATGCCGGCTCATGGTTGTTTCAGGTTAAATTAAAACTGAAATAAATAATCAAACAAATGGGATTAGCTTCACAGCATGACTGTGAAGCCAGTCCAGATTCATATGTGGATCTCTTGTGTCTATAAATGTCCAACCTAATAAATAACCAGACCTGAGAATCTAAACCATGTCTCCCCACAAACAACATAACATATGCTCTGTTAAGTACGAGACCCCTCCCATGATCTAACTAGCCGTGATGAGGATGATGGGGGGAACAGTGTCCTGTGCTACCATCGCCTGTATATGCTTATGTAGATTGCATGTGCTAATGCTGCAGTGAATGCGCTGCAGAACCTACTGGACAGTATGCCTTGAGTCAGCGAGGCTATACGCTCTGTCCCAGACGGTTAGGTAAGCCCCGCCCACCCCCTCTGAGAGACAGAGACAGAGAGAAAAGAGAGACAGAGAGAGAGACAGAGAGAAAGAGAGACCAGAGAGAGCGCGCGAGAGGCTTAGAGAACAGAGACAGAGACCAGAGATAATCAAAGAGAGAGAGAGAGAGAGAGAGATCAAGACGATAGAAATAGTAGGTTGGATAAATTGGAGAGAGAGGACGCAGAGAGAGAGAGAAGAGAGAGAGAGAGAGAGAGAGAGAGAGAGAGAGAGAGCAGATTGGGGACCAAGAGGAGAGGAGAGGAAGAGAGAGAGAGAGAGAGAGCGAGAGACAGAGAGCAAGAGAGCAGGGAGAGCGCCAGCGAGACCTCGAGAGACAGACCAGAGATATCAAGAGAGAGAGAGAGATAAAGAGATAGAAAATAGTAGGTTGGATAAATTGGAGAGAGAGAGAGAGAGAGAGAGAGAGAGAGAGAGAGAGAGAGAGAGAGAGAGAGAGAGAGAGAGAGAGAGAGAGAGAGAGAGAGAGAAAGAGAGACAGAGAGAGCAGCGCGAGAGCTAGAGAAAGAGACAGAGACAGAGATAATCAAGAGAGAGAGAGAGATAAAGAGACAGAAAATAGTAGGTTGGATAAATTGGAGAGGGAGAGAGAGAGAGAGAGAGATAAAGAGATAGGAAATAGTACGTTGGATAAATTGGAGAGAGAGAGAGGAGGAGAGAGAGAGAGAGAGAGAGAGAGAGAGAGAGAGAGAGAGAAGAGGACAGAGAGACAAGAGAGAGAGAGAGAGAGAGAGAGATAAAGAGACAGAAAATAGTAGGTTGGATAAATTGGAGAGAGGGAGAGAGAGAGAGAGAGAGAGAGAGAGAGAGAGAGAGAGAGAGATGGGGACCAAGAGGAGAGAGAGAGGAAAGAGAGAGAGAGAGAGAGAGATATGAGGATTGAGGGGAGAGAGCGAGAGAGATGGAGACTGAGGAGAGCGAAAGATAGAAAGAGAGAGAGAGAGAGAGAGAGAGAGTACGAGAGAGATGGAGACTGAGATAGAGAGAGAGAGCGGGAGAGGGAGAGGGAGAGAGAGCGAGAGAGAGAAAGAGGCACACACACATGCATGCATGTAGACACGACAAAACACACACACACACACACACACACACACACAGCAGAAGTCCCAGACTGGGTAAGGAAGCCATAATACTGGGCAGATGGTATGTGATGCTAATTAGACGCCCTGTTTGCTTCTCTCTACCCAAACATCTATCAACTTCCTTTCCTTAAAGGCACATAAAAAAAAAAAAGGCAGCAGTACCTCTATGACAGTTCTAAAGGCAAACAATAATACATCCCCCCTCAAGCGAGGCATATCGACTGGGAACTAAGTGCAGATTCGTATGCCGTTTTTATCCGGAGCGATTGCGTAACACTATTCACCAGAGCAGCGGTCTGTCTCTGACCTGCGTGGACTCAGCGCGGCGCAGGTGAGATCAGGATTCACGGCGCATCTAACGGATAAAAACCGAGCAGAAGTAATACCCAAACATAACACAGAGACGATTTCGGTCTGCATTTCACGAGGCCTCGCGCCGGGCAGGTGTGTTCATCGTGACCAACGCCAACAAGATGTACGTTTTGAGTTTGAGTTGAGTGCAATGCATTTTGGGACGCCTGCAAATCGGATAAAAATCCCAAATTGTAGTCAAGTGTAATGGGAGTGGGCCGGGCCAATCACGAAACTGAAGGCCATGGTTACTCAGGTGCACAGCAGGCCTACATAAATATATAGATATATATATACTGCATTAATAATGCACGCTCGCCAATACGCACACAGGAGCCGAGGCCACCGACACCCCAATCATCTTATTCCACGGGCTAATTAGCGGCGTGCGTTAGCGCTGTTTATTCCCGCGTTAAGTGATTATTTCAAGTGTGTGTTTAAGACCTAACCAGATCAACCCCGGGACATAAGTGCTCTAAAGTGTTTGAAAGCCACTGATTTGCTCTCTATATAATTCATGGCCCCGTTTATGTGGTCGAACAGAACACAATAACTGGCAAAT
>PIJE02001741.1:95758-105320 GCA_002895965.2 Coryphaenoides rupestris
TTCAGAATAGTAAAACACAGTAGCATGTTGGACGAATACAAACCCTGAATTGTCTCTAAAGTATAATACCGCAGCAGAGGGTGTATACCAGAAGTCACTACTTTTGTGTCGTTTTAAAAACCACTGTGTTTTATCTGTGTCCGAAAACGATTTCAGTAAAGCCCGTTGTCAATATTGTGGGAACTAAATGAACGTTTTTTTTTTAAGATTTCTCTCATCTTGCATCCGTCTTCTTAACCTCTGTCGGTGTGGGAGAGTTTGTGCAGGCAAATTGCTGGTGAACACCTTTGCAGGACTCATACATTTTTACATTACACATGCTTATCTCTGGAAAAACTACTTCAAGCTCTATTCTGCAAAGTTCATGCCCCGTGTTATATGCTTACTTTCCAAATTAAAATGTATGACATAATTAGCTACTTAAACACCCGTCAGAGAGGCAGCGTTTCCATCGCACACGACCGACTTTGGAATGAAGTAACTATATCCTCATTGAGAAAGCCATATCCTTCTGTAATACATGCTTAACATCCACCATCCGTCAACCGGGAGTCTGAATTCAACCAAGGCATCTCCGATACGGATCAGTGTAGCCAGACAGCTTCCAATTGGTTCCCACCTGTGTGATACTGGCATTGGACTAGTTTTACCCATGGACCTGCTGCAATTCTGAAACCATTCTAGTATGTGCCATGGTACTAACATATAAGAACGGTAGATTTGCAGAGATTTGGATGACCAATAACTTGGCAATACCACAAGCTAACTAACTAACTAACCAGACGTCCAGGTAAAACAAATACAGTCCAAAGGCCTGAAATATATTCTGCAAGACTCGCGCGGAGCAACTTAGGATTTACATGCAAGTGACTGAAATGCATGGAACTATCTAAGAACACTTGGTGGTGCAGTGACCAGACAATGGTAAGTATTGCGTTTTTTTTGTTTCTTTTTTTTTTTTTCAAACAGTGTGACTATCAAAGTGTCCACATTTAAAGTGAGTGCGTGAGTGTGCAGTTGTGTGTCATCAAAAAGGTTTTGTGGAAACCGACCGGAGGGGTGGGGGTCGGTGGGGTGGGGGCAGTTCCTTCTCTGTGGGTAACAGGGGGGGGGGGTCGCAGAACTGTCAGCTTCTCGGGGTCGAGCCGCGTTACGTGAGCGGCCGGTGTGTTTATGCACTAACCCTCGCTCGAGGGGGGCGTGTTTACATGACTGTTTACTTGACTCTCCGGTAACAGATTGGATTTGCTGAAACGGTGTGGCGGGGGGGCCGTGGCAATTCGAACGGATCTAAGA
This sequence comes from Coryphaenoides rupestris, assembly GCA_002895965.2. Lineage (NCBI taxonomy): Eukaryota > Metazoa > Chordata > Actinopteri > Gadiformes > Macrouridae > Coryphaenoides > Coryphaenoides rupestris. The sequence goes on from PIJE02001741.1 coordinate 97,055, forward strand.
CCCTCTCTTCCCCCCGGAATCTCAAGGCACGAGCGCAGTGCTGCTCACACTGTCTTCAAACGAATAGAAGATAACAAAGAAGGTTCACCACAGTTCCAGGATGGACACAAGCCATTTTGACGTGACACACACACTTGTAAAGGGGAGAGCGATTCAAACAGAGGGCAGTTACAAAATGGTGAGACGGATACTGTCTTCAGATAGAACAGACAAAAGGGGTAATAAATATTGGTTCTGATTTTGAGATTATATATATATATATATATATATATATATGGTCTACTATAACTACTGAGGTGAGAGTTAAAACAATCCTGCAAGCTACAGCTTTAAATGTCTACAAGACAGCAATATGAAAACGTACAAAAAAAATTAAGTTACATCAATACATCATTCTTATGCAGTGATGAGGCCTGAAAATGTTAATAGGGATAAAATACTGATGCAAAAAAATTGAAAAATCAAATCAAATAAACCAGCCCCCCCCCCCCCCCCCCCCAAGCCCACCCACCCACCCGGCCCCCCTAACACCCGAACACAACGAACGCAATTGCATGTCCACCATCAGCAGTACAGTAGTTACTACAATGACACTCCAAACAGGGAAGCAGAACAAAACAAAGACTAGAATCCAAACCCACTCCTAGTTCAGGTAATTAGGGAGCTATATATGAAAACAGGAACGCTAGGTTTACACACTCAGAGATATCACCTAATTTCACAGCTATTGAAGTGGCAATCATCGTGTAGCAGCTTATCTAGGATACATTCAAGAAAGAAAAAACACAAATAAACACGTAAATGAGACGACTTATTAATTGCCCAAAAAGCTAGACAAAACCTCAGCCATTTTTAAATACCTTTTTTTTGTCAAATATATAACCCCATTTTCTACGACTACAGTATACTTGAGGTCTATGCAAACAGAATAGCTACCTTGCTCAGAAAAAAAACACAAACGAATTACAGTCTTTGGTGCGGCACAAGCAATTTCATAAAAGAAAAGATGAAAATGTACTAGTAAAATAAACCGAAAACGCACACATTTTTTAATATATATATCTATAGATATCGATATCTATATCTATAGATATATAGATATAATCTCCCTGACGGAATGTATAAAATACGCAGTCAACACAGCAATAAGCCTGAAAACACAAATGGTACAATGTAAAGGGTAAAGGTTAACTTTGTCACACATGCATAAATGAGAATTGCACACAATTAACTCACACACCTTATTAAGCGTCGGCACTAAATAATCTAGCTCTATAATATGTCCATATATATATCTATGTATATATATATATGTGTGTTTATATCAAATACTGCATGGTTTGCTCGGGCGTCGAACATTTCATACTGAATTCATTTCTCGTTGTCGCCCTCACCTAATAGAAGCCATGCCCACACACATCTAGGAAAATAAGTGAAAAACACGGCAAATTAAATTACAGAGACACAAAACAAAAATAAAGACCTATGATTAATTAGATTGTATTGCAGTTTCTAACAGTACAAATACTGTTAGTAGTAGTAGTAGTAGTAGTAATAGTAGTAGTAGCAAGAGTTTCACTAAATAGAAAGTGATTATCAAATATTATGCAATAACTCAATACTTGCACATTATACACCAATTCATTCGGGGAGAGAGAGAGAGAGAAAGAGAGAGAGAGAGAGAAAGGAAAAGAAAAAACTTTTGAAATGAAAACGGCAGGCATTCGCAACAGCAAAGCATGCTGTCCTATAGAGAACAGAAAGGTAACTCACGACAACACACCCAAGAACACACAGAACCAAAACCAAACGAAAAGCACCGCTATCCGCCATACATCACGTCCATGCACGCTATGCATGGACGTATACACACACGCACGTGTGCATATATATATATATATATATACTATATATATATATATCTACACACTGTATATACTCACACATAGGATGCATCGACTGATTGGAATTTCAAGTGCTGCAGTCCAGTACATTAATATCCATGTATATAGTCATATATAAGTAGTAACATTAACAACCTCAAATATGTAAGGCACTATGGCTGGGGCGGGGGTGGGGGTGTCGGTGGGGGGTGTGGGGGGGACAGTTATACGATGCAGCGGGTCTTGTGACACAAACATTAAGAGCAACGTCAACGCTTCTTTCCTTTTACATTTTTCTGCTCATGCAAGACCACATGCAGTGTGAGGGACGAAACTTATCTCTAAAATCAGTTACTTGACTCGACATCGCAAACACCGAAAGACACCAAAAAGTACAAATACTTGAAACGCGGTACACGACAGACACATACATACGCACGCGCACGTACACACTTACGCACACACACACACACACACTTGTGTGGTGGACATGTGCACGGGTCAACCTAGAGCTAGAGACTTGGATGGCTTTACAAAGATGAATGTGTCTTGCACATGTAAGAAGGCAATATAGAAAAATAGCTGGGATCAAGGGGTGCAAAGTTTTACTATTCAACACCACCCCAATTATTTACCTGTTTTGAGGAGTATTCATAGAAGATCCAATGCAAAGGTATATCAAATGTGCAAAACACATTGAGTGTGAGTTTCTTACCTACGTATTTGTTCAGTCATTCATTCAGTCAGTCACTCATTCATCACTTCCTGTTTCTTCTTCTTTTTCTTCTCTTTTCCCCCACAATCCCCGTCTGTGACCAGTAGCCCCTCTCTCTTAAAGCTTAGAAGTCCAAATACACCCAAGTATACATGATTCAAAAAATAACTTGCTGTCTCTGTGGTTGTGCCAACACGGTGCCGGCGGGGACCAGCGCCATGCTGTTCCTGTTCCTGGGGAGGGGGGGCTCTCCCGCTCGCTCGGCCCCCGGGCGGATGCGGTGCAGGGGGGGGCCTGCGGCGACGCCGGGGAGCGGCCGGTGGACCCTCAGATGTAGGGGTACTGGTTGATTTTGGTGGGGCTGAGGGGGAAACTGGCGTAGGCGGGCGAGGCCATGTACGAGTGCGGCGGGAAGGGGAGGGGCTTGAACTGGCCTGGGTGGTGCAGGGTGGGCGAGGGCAAGAGGCGGGGGTTGATGCCCACCGTGACCTGGTGGTGCACCAGGCCCCCCGGGTGCGCTATGCCGTAGGCGGGCTGCAGCACCGGGCGCGGCGCACCGGCGGAGGAGGCCAGCAGGTGGGCCACAGGCGCGGCCGCAACCAGCGAGGGCCCAGCCGGTGGGTAGGAGAGCAGGGCGGGCTGGGTGTGGAGGTGGTGCCCCGCAGTGTGGCTGGGGCTGCCGTGGGACAGCGTGAAGGTGTGGCCATGCATGGTAGGCGGGATGTAAGCCTGTGGCCGGCGGTGGGAATAGTTCCCGTTCCATTCCTGGTGGCAGGGTCCGTAGTGCTGCACCTGGGGAAGGGGGAGGGAGGGGGGTCAAGCAACACATGTGTGCGGGTATCCACCACAGACATATAATGATCATAAATCATACATATTACTTGCTCATTGTCTGGTCTTGGAAACAAATGGTCCGGTATGAAAGCTACCCATGGGGCTTTACAAACCATATTCACAACATATTGTGTGTGTGTGTGTGTGTGTGTGTGTGGTGTGTGTGTGTGTGTGTGTGCGTGTGCGTGTGTGTGTGTGTTCGGTGCGTGTGTGGTGTGTGTGTTCGGTGTGTGTTTGGTGTGCGTGTGTGGTGTGTGCCGTGTACATAGACCGACCTGCCCAAAGCCCATGGCTTGCTGTTGCTGGAATGCGGGAGCCATCTTCTGGGGCCTGTTGAGGAGGGGGGTGGAGTGGACAGGATGTCGACCAAAGCCCCGCCCTCTGGACTGATACGATGGGTCCAAGACTACCAGAGTGACGTTGAAGAAAAGAGAGAGAGAGACAACAAGTGTCATGGTTGATGCATGTGATAGGCTGGACCAGTGGACCATGTATTCAGAGGTAAAGGGAACATAATAGAGAGGAATAGTAGAGGAAATTGAATGCTAGAAAGCCTGTGGTCTTTTAGCATGTAGTACATCACTGGGCTCAACCGTGTCTGATCAAATACTGCCTGTTAAACACACTGGCATCTGTCCTCTGAATATGATCTGCTCGTTTATAAATACACATGCTGGGGCATCGGAGGGCTAGCTGGAGGCCATGTTCACAGTGCATCTAGCGCTGATAGTGGGATGAGACCAGTGGCTATAAATACCAACATCACAACCGGAATAGAACAGCAGTGGCCTTTCATCCATTTAGATGGCTTAACGGCTGGTGAGGTAAAGCGGATGTGCTTGTGATATGAAAGGTGAATAGTGTGATCCTCTTGTGCAGGCCAATCGAGTTCCTCCACACCAAACTCGTCTAACCATGTCTTTATGGACCTTGCTTTGTGCACAGGGGCACAGTCATGCTGGAACAGCAACGGGCCTTCCCCAAACTGTTGCCACAAAGTTGGAAGCGCCCAAATTGGCTAAGATGTCTTCATATCCTGTAGCATTAATCATACCCTTCACTGGAACTAAGGGTCCGAGCCCAAACCCTGAGAAACAGCCCCAGATCATTATCCCTCCTCCACCAAACTTTACAGTAGGCACTATGCATTCCAGAAGGTGACGTTCTCCTGGCATCCGCCAAACCCAGATTCATCGATCAGACTGCCAGATAGTGAAGCGTGATTCATCACTCCAAAGAACACGTTTCCACTGCTCCAGAGTCCAGTTGCGGCGCTGCTTGTAAAGCTAACTGCAGTGTGATCCTCTATGATCATGTACAGCTAACTGCAGTGTGATCCTCTATGATCATGTACAGCTAACTGCAGTGTGATCCTCTATGATCACATAAAGCTAACTGCAGTGTGATCCTCTATGATCATGTACAGCTAACTGCAGTGTGATCCTCTATGATCACATAAAGCTAACTGCAGTGTGATCCTCTATGATCATGTACAGCTAACTGCAGTGTGATCCTCTATGATCATGTACAGCTAACTGCAGTGTGATCCTCTATGATCACATAAAGCTAACTGCAGTGTGATCCTCTATGATCATGTACAGCTAACTGCAGTGTGATCCTCTATGATCATGTACAGCTAACTGCAGTGTGATCCTCTATGATCATGTACAGCTAACTGCAGTGTGATCCTCTATGATCACTGTACAGCTAACTGCAGTGTGATCCTCTATGATCATGTACAGCTAACTGCAGTGTGATCCTCTATGATCATGTACAGCTAACTGCAGTGTGATCCTCTATGATCATGTACAGCTAACTGCAGTGTGATCCTCTATGATCATGTACAGCTAACTGCAGTGTGATCCTCTATGATCCTGTACAGCTAACTGCAGTGTGATCCTCTATGATCCTGTACAGCTAACTGCAGTGTGATCCTCTATGATCCTGTACAGTTAACCACTAAAAGGAGACAAAGGAACACCTGTGAAACAAAAGCAGAAGACCTCCTACTGGCCGCAGCTGTTAAAAGTATAAAGCATATTGCATGCATAAATCCAAATTAAAAATAAATAAGCAATAACCTACACAAATCATCCGTTAAGACAAATTATTTTTCAAATGAGGTTTAACATTTGTGGGCTATAATTGGCCACCTGTGCATAGTGTGTGTGACTATGAAATGGTAACAGGGATTTTATGCATGCCCTATGGAGCGTTAAAAAGTTTCACATCCACACAGACCCAGAGGCGCAAGGAAGAGGAACGGTGGGGCAGTCGATAGCAAACGATAGCAAAAGAGATCCACTTCAAACGTCAACATTCAAGTGGAGGATATATATACGTGAGGGCAGGTTGCTTATAGTCACCTGCGGGGACCACCGAACGTTACTATGGTGATGTAATCCCACACTATAAGACCTGTGGAGCAGACGGCAGCGCTGGTGACCGCATCTTTGGCTGGGTCACACCCACTTCCTCATCGTGCACTCAGGGGGTTCATGTGCATTGCAACACCCCCCCCCCCCCCCTCCCCCCGGCATTACATCACACAATAAGCAGAATAGTCATCATCACTTGGCCCATAACAATTTGGCCTGTAAAGCCCTTTGAGACTGTACTGTGATTAAGGGCTGTACAAATAAAATTGACTTGACTTGACTTGAATAGAATAAATCAATGGGTAGATGACACGTCTACATTCAGCATTTACATCTCTACTACCGATTGTGTATATAAACATAGATGTACTGTATATTTGTGGTTGGTTTTTGGTTATTCTCATTTGATATTTCCTATTCCTTCTTGATTTGTATTACCGCCCCCTATTTCTGCTGTGACACCCACATCTCCCATGGGGAATGAATATGAAAGTGCATGTTATGACATCAGATGTGTGACGTATTGAGCACCTGTGTGGCCGGCGTCGGCCATGCCCGGGTTGTTGTTGTTGTTGTTGTTGTACACCACCATCGGCGGCACCACCATGGTGCGCACGGCGGGCTTCCCGGGCTCCGTCGCCGGGGCCACGCACGCCACGCGGGGTTGGCAGTTCCGGTTGCCGTCGGCGATGTACGGCGGGCTCTCCGGGAACGGGCTGCTGCTGTGGGCGGAGCAGTCGGAGGGCGGCGAACCGTCCACCGCGTCGCAGCCGTTCTCCTGCTCGTCGTCAGACATACTGCAACACATACAGCAAGACACCCAGATCAGACATACAGCAGGACACCGTGATCAGACATACAGCAGGACACCGTGATCAGACATACAGCAGGACACCGTGATCAGACATACAGCAAGACACCGTGATCAGACATACAGCAGGACACCGTGATCAGACATACAGCAGGACACTGTGATCAGACCAACAGCATAGATCTACGTTGGTGGGTGTGGATGGACAAAGGTTGGCTACGAGTGAGGGAGACGCTGTGGCTGTGCGAGGGAGCACCTGTTGGAGCGCTTGCGCGGCGAGGCACCGGACTGGGCTGAGGCGGAGGAGCTGGTGCTGAGCGTGCTGTCCGGACTGCTGAGGGAGCACACCCGCTCCATGCTCACGGTGCTCTCGCACGCCTCGCACGCTGCGCTGCCTTCACGCCTGAGAAGGACAAACACACAAGACACAAGCCCAGCGGTGATGAGCGACAGGTAGCAGTGCAAACACACCATTCTGGTGGCCGTTTGAGCGGACTAGGAGGTACTAGGGAGCAGTCGTGCGGCTGTACTCACTCGCTGATACGGTGTCCTGCTGTATGTCTGATCACGGTGTCTTGCTGTATGTCTGATCACAGTGTCTTGTTGTATGTCTGATCACGGTGTCTTGCTGTATGTCTGATCACGGTGTCTTGCTGTATGTCTGATCTGGGTGTCTTGCTGTATGTGTTGCAGTATGTCTGACGACGAGCAGGAGAACGGCTGCGACGCGGTGGACGGTTCGCCGCCCTCCGACTGCTCCGCCCACAGCAGCAGCCCGTTCCCGGAGAGCCCGCCGTACATCGCCGACGGCAACCGGAACTGCCAACCCCGCGTCGCTGCCGCCCGTCCGTATTAGATCGCCGACGGCAACCCTCGCGCAATCCCTACTCGCCCACACATCGCGCCCCCGCCGCTTCAGGTGGCTGCCCAGCGCGGGGGCGACGTCGACGGCCGCCTGGCGGGCCGTGCGTGGGCCCCGCGACCCGCAGCCCCGGGCAAGACCCCGCCCCCCCTCGCGGGGCCACCTCGCACGCGACTTCCGCGTTCGGTGCCCGCCGCTCTCCTCGTTTGTTTGGCTGTGTTGACACAACAACAACAACAACTCGAGCCCAGTCTTTTGGGGGCGATGGTGGTGCCGCCGATGGTGGTGTACAACAACAACAACAACAACAACCCGGGCATGGCCGACGCCGGCCACACAGGTGCTCAATACGTCACACATCTGATGTCATAACATGCACTTTCATATTCATTCCCCATGGGAGATGTGGGTGTCACAGCAGAAATAGGGGGCGGTAATACAAATCAAGAAGGAAGTTCACAGCAGAAATAGGGGGCGGTAATACAAATCAAGAAGGAATAGCAAATATCAAATGAGAATAACCAAAAACCAACCACAAATATACATTACATCTATGTTTATATACACAATCGGTAGTAGAGATGTAAATGCTGAATGTAGACGTGTCATCTACCCATTGATTTATTCTATTCAAGTCAAGTCAAGTCAATTTTATTTGTATAGCCCTTAATCACAGTACAGTCTCAAAGGGCTTTACAGGCCAAATTGTTATGGGCCAAGTGATGATGACTATTCTGCTTATTGTGTGATGTAATGCCGGGGGTGTTAGGTGGAGGTGGGGGG
>PIJE02001742.1:0-12824 GCA_002895965.2 Coryphaenoides rupestris
TCTCTCTCTGACCGTTGAAATACAAATATAAAGGTGTTGCTCAAGACTGTATGGGAGCACAGACAAGCATTGTGCACAAAATGGCGTTTCAATTCGCAGCTTCCGTGTCAAAGCGAGGTTCACGTCTTCCGGGAGAACGAGTGTGCCGCACTGCGCCACAGACACCGCTGAGAAATCCTCGGACAAACCACTGCTGCACCGCGGACATAACGTATATATTTCTTTATTTGATATAACACTGTTGATGTCGGGGCAAGACATGAGAAACATTTAGCTTCTTCCTTCCTTTCTTTTGTTTTTATGTCTGGTGTTTTTTTTCTTTTACCGTTTTATCGTGATCTTTTAATGTTGACGTTCGAGACAAGAAAGAAAAGAAAGAAAGAAGACGAGAATCAAGATGGCGATAAAAATACGAAATGCCACCTCGCCCATCGATCACTGTGATGCAAACAAACACTACATGCTCGTGTGGGTCCAGGCGGGCGTAAACGGAGCAACCCTCTCAGGTCTACGGTCTCGGGTTGTGCGCAACATCCGGCTTCCATCCCGCCGCTGGTTATCATCTTCCAGGCTCCTTCCTTCCTTGCGCCCGCTATCGCCCGATATTCATTCCTCTGGAAGCACAGCGCCCAACCGCATCCAGATCGATTCCGTGCAGAAATCTACCTGCTGTGACTATCGCAATTATATTCACTTGAGTGTGTGTGGAAATGCATCTCATTCATTTCCAATATTATAATATATAACATTATATATATATATAATATATATAATATTAACGACAACATTGCTAGGGATGCATGTGACGACATCATCATCGTCGGTCTCAAACAAACCAAATGTCTCTTAAACAAACCAAATATATTAAATGTCTCATCGCTGTTTGGTTTCATCCTTTCCATCGTAGTCCGTACCTCTTGGCTGCAGGCTCGGGCGTCAATTCACATGAGATCACCATAAAAGGTGATTTGCTGGGATTGGTGGGGGGTGGGGGGGGGCGAGCTGGGAGGGCTGGGATGGGGGATAGGGTGGTGGTGGTGGTGGTGGTGGGGGGGCGGGGAGGTCATGGCAACTGTTCCTCGACTGTGTTTTCTTGATCCCATTCTATATTTGGATTGGATTATCAAAGTTCTCTCCGATATTACACACCACACCACACCGCACCGCGCCGCGCCGCACCGCACACAAAATCCCGTCAACTGCGAACAAACGGTGTCTCCCGGGACACCGAGAGGGAGAGAGAGGGAGAGAGAGAGAGAGAGAGAGAGAGAGACAGGTTCAGAGTAAAAAGGCCACCGGGAGAATAACACACACTGCTATCCACAGGGTGTAGTCTGTCAAACACCCGTGTGTATTAAGCGAGCTCACGTCGAGTTTTATTGGAGTTACATACTGAAAATATCCCACCACTTCACTCATGATTGATTGATTGATTGATTGACTCCGGTGTTCAACAATTGTTCCGATTTATGATGATTGAGTTACCGGAAGTGAATCAGAGTGAAGTGAAAACCCGGCCGAGTTATTTTTGAAGTGATGACTTTAAAGGCAGCAGCGTTGAAGTACCCGGGCCGTACGGGTGTGTGTGTGTGTGTGTGTGTGCGTGCGTGTGTGTGCGTGCGCGTGCGTGTGCGTGTGTGTGTGTGTGCGTGCGTGTGTGTTTGATGCATCGTGGCATGTTTGCATCCATTTACTTAAGCCTGGTCTTGAGGCGTCACTGAGTCATTATGCCATTAACCACCCACGGGCCATAGAGAATGAAAGGGTCACTCCTCTGCATAGGTGTGTGTTTATATGAGCTATTATTCATAATCACTGTTAGCAACAAGTTTCGGGCATGAAACCAGAGGAGCAGCATAACACGCAGCACACACACACAGCACACACACACTGCTTGGTTGCTTGGTTATTCGCACGTTTTTTTGCTCAAGAAGTGCCGAGATGGAGGCGGGAACTTATTTCATGGCACTGCACTGTTGTGAGTCACTTTCAAGAAACAACGCTTTACTTTCTCATCGAGATTACAACTTTTTTTCACACGAGAGCCCCGTGTGTACATTTACAACACCCCCCACCCCCCCTCCTCCCTCCCTCCTATCTGCTGATTGGTCGACGATGACGACGCAATGCGTGTACGACGTGTGTGTAGGACGTTTTTTCCGTTTTTTGTTTTGCGTACTACGATAATATATATATGGACTATGACAGTAGTATTCTCGACCTTTATGAGAATTGTTTAATAAATGACCTGCCACCTTGCTATGAACTGAAGACACCATCATATGAGTTTAATATAGGACCAGTTGTGAGGATCTTTAGGTGCTATGCACCAATTTAGGTGCCCAACAAGCAAGAACACCGGATAATATGAGACAGCGAATGATCACTGATTGTAAGTGAAACTCCGGCAATCAAGTCTGCGATGCTATCGAGCTCATTGCTCGTAAGCACTCTCGTGCGACATATAAAGACAATAAGAGAGAGAGAGAGAGAGAGAGAGAGAGAGAGAGAGAGAGTAAGACAGTGAATGTGACATCTCCTGTGTAACATGTCATTTGGGCCTGCCCTTGACAATCACCATCTTCCTTTCCCCCCCCCGGCCCCCCGCTCCCCCCCTCGCCACAGGAGCGCTTTGAGGCCTTGTTCAGAATCTACGACGAGCAGACCACCTTCCAGATGTTCAAGAGCTTCCGGAGGGTCCGCATCAGCTTCGGCACGGCGGAGGCGGCGTCGCGCGCCCGCATCGAGCTGCACGACACCGAGTTCAACGGCCAGCCGCTCAAACTCTTCTTCGCACAGGTCAGTGGTCGGGTCGGGGCCGGGCAATAATAATAATTGACATTATATATTATTACATTTGGGATATTGTCAGATATATTGTTGTTCCATTGGCCGTATACACTTTACATTCATCACTCTATTGTTTTTATTCTTACTTTATGTGGTTGTTATTCTTGAGAAACCTCTGGCACAAGAATTTCCTTGAAGCAAAGTCACTCATGTCCAAAATCACCACCTTGCTCCTGAGATACAATCAGTCCAATGGCCAAATGTGTGAGAAGGGTTCCCCTGGGTCCCTTTCCCTCGTTCCTCTCCAGCCCCTCGTCTCTGATCCCCGGTTCGTGGCTGCTGTGTTGTCTTCTCAGCCCTCGAAACCGCAGGTCCTCAGCTTCCCTCTGCTGTGTCCTTCACAAGTTTGTTGTTGTTGTTTGCCGTTGGACTCACTTGAAGTGTGAACGCTGGGATTCCCAATCGAGATCCCAATCGTCACACAGCACGGACCGCACAGTGGGACCAGCATTGGTGCCGTGGCGACTGCTTGACACCTTGCAGCTGAAGTTTGGGTTTTGGTCTCCGATAAACGGGCCCTGTGTTCGATCCCCGCAATACCGTACCATGATGCATCTGTGGGATGCCTAAGCCCTACCGGTTCCTTAAGGACATTTCTTTTGGATACAAGCTTCTGCTTAATCACTAAATAGTTAGTAATAGTTGAATAGATTATCCAGTATAATAAACTATAAAGGGACAACACAGTGATCTCCTTTAAATCACTTCTTGAAACATACTTTTATCGGAGAGCCTTTCTGATTTTCTTTCCTGAGATTTTAATTTCTGAGAATTTCTGAGTTTATTTTATTTCTGGATTGGTTTTATGGGTTTTATACACCAAATGTTTAGCTGTCTTTTTAAAACGTTTCACGACTTGTCTGTTCTATTTTGCCGCCCTTGTAAAGCACCTTGTAATGTGGATTTAGAAAAAGCTCTATAAATAATTATTATGATGAAATTATTATCATTGTTATCAAGCATCAGCCAGGATTGATCAATTTCCCCTGTTGGTTTTAATGCTCAGAAAGATTTTCGTAAATGGTGATGATGATCATGAAGATTATGATGAAGATCATTATACAAGATTGTATGTAACACACAAAGTCCACGCGGTCCAAGTGCTTTGCAAAGCGGGTCTCACTCCCCGTGGAATCCCAATGAGGACATTCACGGCGTGCTCGTAGGACACACCAACACACACACACACACACACACACACACACACACACACACACACACACACACGCACACACCCAAGCACACACACGCACACACACACAGAGCGTACGGCCCCCGTCATTACTGATGCATGGCCACCGCTTGAAATAAACCCCGGCGCACAGCACATACATCGCTCACTGTCCTGTCCACAACAAATACGCGAGCCGCCCGATGTTTATAAAGTAGCTCATTAGGAGCGCGAGCGTAAGGAGCCCCCAGCAAGCGAGTAGTCCGCCTTAAAGTCACGTCTGAAGCCGCTCCTCACGGTAGCTATGGAAACCTCCGATGACTTGGGGCCAAATTTATGTATGGCGAGCCTTGCTCAGTAGACCCCACTGGGACACTATTGCGTTACGTTAACGCACATGTTTTCTTTTCTTTAAATTGCACCTTTTAATTGCTTATTTTTAAATATTTTGTACTACATATTTTTCCAGAATTTCTATATTATTATTCGCTGTTTAATGTTCAATGCTGTGCACCAATTTCACAAAAGCACATTCCTTGTTTGTAAAAGCTAAGGCCAATAAAGCTGGGATTTCTGGGTTCGAATCCCTGATGTCCACAGCCTAACCTGTCGGCATCCCTGAGCAAGAGGCCCTAATCCCTACCTGCTCCTTAATGAGCTGTAATGTATGTTAAAGAAAAACACCCACTGTAAGTCTCTTTGGATACAAGTGTGTCTGCAATAATGCAATTGTGAGCTCTTGAAATTGTTCTAATATTAACCTCAATCATGAACGTGTTCTCTTCAAATCCTACTGTACCATCATCTTATATATTATAAGATAAGATAATATAAGATAGAACTTTATTCATGAAATTCTTGTGCCAGAGGTATGCTCAAAAATGACAACAACATAAGAATGAAAACAATAGAATAATAGATGTACAGTGTATAAGCCTAATATCAGTAGTATCAGACTAAACCCTGTAAAGGTAAGATATATTTACTAAACATTTTATTGTTTCAGTCTTTCAACAAATATACTTTGGACAAAAATGTAAATCGAAATGTAGGCTACATGACCAAGTAGTGAAATGGTCCTCACCCTGTGGTGCCCCAGGTCCAAAATGGCGGCGAGGACGTGGACAAGGCGTACCTGGCTCCGCCGCAGCCCGTCAAGCAGTTCCTGATCTCCCCGCCCGCCTCCCCGCCCGTGGGGTGGAGCCAGAGCGAGGACGCCACGCCCGTCATCAACTACGACCTGCTGTGTGCGGTGGCCAAGCTGGGACCCGGTGGGTACACCTGTGTGTGGATGTTGTTGTTGTTGTTGTTGTTGTTGTTGTTGTTGTTGTTCTGTTGTTGTTGTTGTGTTGTTGTTCTGCTTGTTGGCTCAAAGGATTCGAACGAGGCCATCCTATGAACTATTACACGTGTACCGTGAGTTGTAGCCTTATTATGTGCCTTTGGGGATGAGGAAGTTGAAGTAAATTATGAACTATGAATACACAAACTGGGTGGATGACTTTCACTCAATTACTTGTTATGTGTATTTTAATATCAATATTAGATATTAGATCATCGAAAAATAACCTAGCAAGCTCACTAAAATAATACTAATATTGATTATACCAGTACTAGTACCACTATTAACAGACATTATTTCTTACAGTTACTCAATTTCCCCTTGGGGAGGATGAATAAAGTACCAATATATTGATATCTAATGATAGCGGACAACAGCCGCCGTCTTCCTAACGCCGAAACAGTCAAATAGAAAACGGAAAACTATTCTTTATGTTGTTGAGGTTAATTAACCTGTTAATCGACTCATTTGGAGCTCACTCATTAAAAAAAAAAAAACCCTGTGTGGTCCAAGCTATATTAGACTCTAAACCCCCCCAAGGGCTACATAGCGACCCAGACGGGAACATTTGTAAATTAACCTTTCAACCCGCTGTACCGAGACCCTGTTAGCGCTGCTCTTCAGAGGCTGCTGCTAAATGCTGATGTTGTTTTAGGGTTACAAGATCACTTAACTTAACTTGTCTTTAGATTCAGCAGCGATGTGTTCAGAACTCCAGCGGTACGAGCGTACGTTACGTTCAATCCAGACTGAATCACGATACGTTGTCGCGTCCAGACTGAGTCTCTCGCAGAGGCGCTCTCGAGTCACGCGCGTCGCTCATGCATCACCGATATTATCATCCGATATGAAGTGAGTCGTAAAGCCTTATTTCATATGCAAATTAGTGCGAAACACAGCCGAACTGTTCCTGCTTTTCTTACGATTCCTAGAATTCCTAGACCTTGCATTGCTATTATTAAATGCGTTGATTAATTGCATTATCCAAAGCAACATAAATTTGGACGCCACGGCCCATTCTCGGAGATGGTGCAAACCGTGGCTGTGGTGCAAGCCTGAACGTATGCATAAGAAGTGGGCCTCGCCGGTGGACTGCCCCCTACAGGATGAGACGGATGTGTCATCAGATGTTTGTTTTTTTTTAAATCTAGATACAATCCAAATGAAAAAGAACCGGTTGTTAGATCTAGATATGTTTCTTGTGTAAACCGGATCCACAATCCTCTGGCGCAAGAGTACGCCAAACCTGTTTCTGTCTCGATGTAAAAAAAACCTGTAAACATGAATAACTATGTAATTCATTTGGCATTTATTAATGGCACTTAGCATTGTTGTTCGTCCTCAGATGTTGTATCATGCTTAGAATTGCACGCCTGCCCAGCTACTTATGCAGGCAACTTAGCAATTATAAAACTTGTTCTATTCGTCTCGTAAATATGAATGGTCGAAAACAGCTCTATTCTTATCTTCAGGTACCACAGTGATATATTGCTGCCTCTCCTTCAACAAATGTACTCTTTGTAAGTCGCTTTGGATAAAAGCATCTGCCAAATGCCCTAAATGTAAATGTAAATGTAAATTGTAGTGCTAAATATTATGGTCTACGTGGCCACTAATAACTGTTGTTCTGATGACAAGGAATTCGGCGTAGTTGGCATGAGCGGACGCGTCTTCCGGAACATTCATTATTACGCCTCAGGTCTCTGCCTAGACTGGAGCAACCTTTATAAAATGTCACCTGTTGCACAGTGTGTGTGTGTGTGCTTGTGTTTGTGTATGTGTGTGTGTGTGTGTGTGTGTGTGCTTGCCTGCATGTGTGTGCCTGCCTGCCTGCGCGTGTGTGTGTGTGTGTGTGCGTGCCTGCGTGTGTGTGTGTGTGTGTGTGCCTGTGTGTGTGCCTGCCTGCCTGCCTGCGTGTGTGTGTGTGTGTGCCTGTGTGTGTGCCTGCCTGCCTGCCTGCCTGCGTGTGTGTGTGTGTGTGTGTGTGTGTGTGTGCGTGCCTGCGTGTGTGTGTGTGTGTGTGCGTGCCTGTGTACGCCCATGCTTGTCTTGCCAGTCATTTACATAGAAGACAGCATTGTTACCTCAAACACAATCATTCATTTTGTTATGGAACGGCACACACACACACACACACACACACACACACACTTGAACACATTCGGCTGGTCCGTACCCAAAGTAACGAACGCCCGCGCAATGCTCTGTTATATCAGCACAAGAAGTCCGCCATCAGGAAATGTGTTTGTGTATTTCTTCTATGTCTATGTCTATGTCTTCAACAGTACTTGATTGTACTTAGCATTGTCTAGCATCTTGTATATTGTATGTTCTTAGTTAGTAATGCACTCAGAATGGCACTGCAGGCAACCTAGCAATTATGAAACTTGTTCTATTAACCTTGCAATTATGAACGCTTGAAACCTGTTCTATTCTTATCTTTATGCACCACAGCGATATATTGCTGCCTCTTTGTAAGTCGCTTTGGATAAAAGCGTCATAAATGTAAATCTTCTATGTGGTGCATCTGCGTGGCAGCTCACTGACTCCCCCTACCAAGAGCATGTGGTAACAACAGCCCCCCCGTCACCCACTGGGAAAAAAAAAAAGCCCTCCTCCTCCTCTCTCTCTTTCACCACCAATCCATTCTCCACTACCACCACCACCACCACCACACCAACCCCGCCGCCCCCCCCACCCCGGGCAGGGAGCCTTTGGACTTGCTCACCGGCGCCTGCCAACTTGTCTTATCGCCATGGCAACCGTGATACAATCTCGCGCCGTGTATGTTTTCAATCAGGAGCGTGACTGGCATTCTGATGAAAAGGCTTCGGCTGTGGCATTTCGGGTTCCTCGGCGCCTCCGCGTTCGACGAGATTGGTTCGTCGAGCGCGCTCGGGAGAGAGGGACGTGTTTTGGTGTTTTTGCGACGACGACATCCTCCCTCGCAAACAACTCACCCGCCTTTTTTCTCATAAAGTGTCGCCGGATATTGGAGATGATAATACTCAGCCTAATGATGTGTTTGCCGTCTGCCACCCGCAGCAGCAATTACGCCATTCCACAGTGACCGGCTCTGTTTAATTAGGTCAACGAGCCTGCGTGGAATCGCCATGCTAACCACCCCCTTCTCCTCCCCTCCCTCCTCTCTCTTCTCCTGTCGTCGTCTGTCTGTCCTGTCTGTCCATTGTCTGTCTGTTCTGTCTGTCTGTCCGTCTGTCCGTCTGTCTGTCCGCCCGTCGCCAGGCGAGAAGTACGAGCTGCACGCGGGCACCGAGTCCACGCCCAGCGTGGTGGTGCACGTGTGCGACAGCGAGGCGGAGGAGGACGACGACGCGCGGCCAAAGCAGAAGATTGTCCAGACCAGGCGTCCCGAGGGGGCTCCCAGCACCTTGAATTAAGGACGGAAGACCCTCCTTCCACCCAACCACCACCGAGACCACCCTCTCTCTCTCTCTCTCTCTTTTACACTCTCTCTCTCTCTCTCTCCTCTCTCTCGTCACGAGCAGAGACGAGCGGCGAAGGCCCTCATTTCAGTTACCAACTACCGAGCGAAAAACACAACCGACAAACATTGACGTTGTGTGTGTGTGTGTGGGGAGGGGGCGGGGGGGGGGGGGTGGGTGGAGGTGGAGTGTGTGCGTGGCGTTGGAATGAGCTGGCCTGAACGAGATGTGGTGTGTGTGGTGTGTATAGAGGGGGGGTGCATGGATTAGAAACCACACGCACGCACGCACACACACACACACACACTCATTCATCACATACAGTGGTGGACTGAGCGGGGGGGGACTTGTGGGGCATCCTCTTGACGCGCCCCACCCCCCAACTCTTGACCCTTGACCCTCAACCTCTGACTGGTTCTCAGCTCAGACCGGAGGGGGGGACGAAGAACAAAACAAGATGGAAGTACCATATATTCACGTTTTCGTGCGCGCGCTTGCTATCGATCGCTAGTGCTCGTTGATGAGTTAGTTGTTTGCCTTTCGCAAAGTCTCACCTCTCCTTTCTTTTTCACGTCTCGGTATGTTCTGCGTTTTCTATCTTTTAATTCAATCGAATTGTTTTTATTTCGTTTTTTTGTTTTCTCTTCGGGTTCTGTCTCCTTCTTGGGTTTTTTTTTTTTTCTATCCTCCATTTTCATACTTGTGCTTCAGCGTAGGCCGGGCAGCGTCAGAACTGACAGCGCTGTGTTCCCGCTCTTGTCTGCATGTGTATATATATATCTACATATATATACTGTATTACAAAACAGACACACAAAACGCTCAACATATATATATATATATATATAAAGAAAAAAGGATCCTATTTAACGTTTGAACACGCACACACACACGCAAATACACACACACACACACACACACAAATACATCCACACACACACACACACACAGCATGGAGCGCCATGTGTAACTGATTAAAAAAACTTGTGGTTGTTCTTTTCTCACTCTTTGACTCTCTCGGTCTTGTTCATTTTAAAGAGGTGTTGTGTTTTAATTTTCTTTTTCTGAACTACTAGATGTGTACTCCTAAATATGTATTTGATACCACAAATAGTTCTTTTGCATGCTAAGTTATATCCGTGGTTAGCTTCGATAGCTGCGATTGGGTTTATTTCTTTTTTTCTACTGTTGACGCGCGCCGACGGGCAAAACGGAATCGTTGTTCGTGGAATTTATCACATGTCTACGAGTTTGAGACGGCGTCTGGTGAAAAGCAACGGACCGAACGGGATTTTACCAAAGAATCCAGAAAAAAAAATGGACAGTTGTTTGGTTTTTGGCTGCAAACCGGCCTCTAGTCTTTCTGTCGGGATTGAAACATCAGAGTGAAGATCGCTCACCGTCACCTTAGATCGGTTTTTCTGTATAAACTGGTCTAAGAACCGACTCTTTTATTTGTTTTAACAATACTTTATTTTAACATTTTTGCATGGGTTTAAATTTGAGCATCTCCCGTCCACAACATCTCAACAACAAGTTCCGTTATTTTTCTATGAGGCCACTTTGTACGTGTCAGGGTTTTCCTTCCGGAACCTTCTATCGCTTGTTTTGCACAGAGTACGTACCTCTTGATGTCCCTAACGCGACCCCTAACGCGACCCCAACCCCCTTCTCCCTTTTCCCCAAATCCCCCCCCCCCCATCCCTGCTGTAAATAGCAAAGTAGTGCGGCGATAGACAGAAAAAAATTAAATGAAATACTTTGTTTAGATTTAATATCTTACTATGTACCAGAAGCATTTTTTTTGCTGAGAAAAGGGAAAAAGAAAAAAAATGGAAGCCTCATGAGAAATCAACCAAAGCAATCAGTTACTCACTCACTCGCTCGCTCGCCTCGCCGCACGTTAAAATCACATCGATTTTCCTGACACTGCTGGGGGCAGTTTATTTTCTTGGATAATTTTCCTGTTCCCTGTTGTGAAAAGTTGTCTTTCAGTGGACTGGTCTTGAGAACATGAATGGACTGACACTCTGAGATTCATATCCATCCTGCTTTCGTACGAGTTTAAAACGTACTGAGATGTATTCATCTCCCTTTTTTTTGTACATTCTTTTCAGAAAAGCCCGCGTCAGCTGAGTGGATCTCATCCGGTCGTATTGCAGTGACGTACTAGAAAAGTAACTTGGGTTTCCGTGGCGACTCTAAACCATATTTGTATTAGGCGGCATGAAATCTTACAGGAGACTTTATTTTGCTATTTCAATATTAGCAAAAAGGCGAGTGTGGTCTGCATGCAAGCACTTTATTATCAGTATTTTGTTACACTTTCTCTCCACACTGTGTAATCGACTCACGCTACGACTCAAATGCAGAATACGCGCTGTATAGCTCTCCTTCTTCTTCTTTGTGTTCTCGTTTTCTTTTGTTCCGTGGTTCTTTTCTTTCCGTCGCTCGCGCTGAACACCTGGGTAGCCTTCTCACCAGCATATTGCCAGTGAGCGAAACAAACAAACATGTTTCTGATGTCCATATCCTCATTCTAGTGTGTGTGCGTGTGTGTGTGCGTGTGTGTGTGTGTGTGTGTGTGTATACCGTACTGGGTCAGTGCAAGCAAGCTGTGCTTCAACAAACAAAACAAAAAAAGAATTATAATAACGCTTGAGTTGAAATCGAGGGATGGACATTGTCGATTTTGAACCGACGTGTCCGTGAAGTGGGTCAGCGGACCGCCGTGGAGCTGGTTCTAATCTCCTGTTGGTTCCATGTGAGTCAGTCTGTGTGGGATACTGGGCCACATTTCATGGGTAAATGAAAAAAAGCAAAGCCAGCTGTGATTTAAATGTCCCCACGTTAACATAGTGTAGGTTTAACAGTGACCGTCTGTTGAAATGATGGCTGTGGCAAAATGGAAAAAAAATGGAGAACGGGTCATGGGAACATCCCAGGAGATGCGGAGGAGACGACGAGAGGAGAGAGGAAGCCTATTTGAAATCGTTGTTGTTTTTTTTAAACTGTCTGTTAATGGTTCATGGTTCAGTTGAAGCCGGGTGAATATATTTGATTATGATCGGAAAGAAAAATGTATATTAATGTACATATGCCAAGTGTATTTTGTTGCGAGGCCATTCCCGGTGTGCGGTTTTAATGGCTTCTCTTTATTATGTTACAAAGATTACAAAAAAAAAATAAAATATACGAAGTCCTGACGACGCTCGATCAAAACCCACCGCTCTTTGTGTCGTGTTGAACATGGACGGGTGTTTTTCTTCATCGCGAGGGAAGTCCACTTAAAATGTCAATAAAACTGTTTGTCACTGTTGTATGGTTTTTGTTAACAAAAAATATTAATATCGTGTCTTGTATTGTATGAATCCAGAAAACAAAAGTAGCAAAAAACAAGCAATAATTTCCAGTTCTCTACAGTCAGTCTGTGTATTTACATGTTCTGTACTTATATTTCTGGGGGGAGACGGTCTCTGTCTCGTACAGTATCAGCTTCTACTTGTGTAGTAATCTACGTGTCCTTTGTTTCACCTACAGAAATACATAAAGAGGTATTCTTAAAAACATGCTTAGTGTCATTCATTTTAGCTCGCTTAGCTTTTGCTTCCTTACTCCTGTAAACGGAAAACACACTGTGGGAGTGTGTGTGTTTGGTGGCTGGCTTAATTGGCCTCACCTGGCCCAGTTAGAGTCTAGGGGTGGGGCTACAACCTCACCTGGCCCAGTTAGAGTCTGGGGGGGTGGGGCTACAACCTCACCTGGCCCAGTTAGAGTCTGGGGGGGGGGGCTGCAACCTGTGGTGCGTTGGCTAATCAATGCACCACAGGTTAAATCAGCCATCAGCACACACTCAGAGAGCACTAGCATGCTAGCTAGTCACCATCTGCTCTGCCATCTTAACAAACTTTACAATAAACCAGACTTTACACCACAAACCTGCCTGTGTCCTGAGCCCCAAACTAAGCCATCTATGCGGCATTGGAATGGACTGAGGCTATGCTGCGTACAGTAT
>PIJE02001742.1:13692-105260 GCA_002895965.2 Coryphaenoides rupestris
CCTTCATGCAGGCAACCTTTTCCCTCTCCGTCCTCAGAGGACAGTGTGTTCCCGGTCTGCTACCTGCCGCTCTGTCTCCCGAGCCCTCTTTCACCCTTCGACAGCTCAAACCCAGGAATCAATTACTAGCCTATATACTGTACGGCCCCACCACTGACCTACGGATGCAAGCGACGGTAATCATCGGAGGCCGAGTCCTGTTGGATTCATTCCCCACTAGACCGGAAAAAGGTTACACAAACATTGGACTTATGGGATTTCATAACTGGTGGTGATTTGGTTGGTGAATGTATCGGCCTGCATGTGTGTTATTACCGGTTGTTGTGTTGATATCACAAAACCATTTACGTCTGTTTCTTCGGAATGTGATTCGATCTGTGGAAAAATTAATGATTCTTAATATTAGAGATTACTGGGGTTGACTGACAGGGCAATGACGAGGTCGATTTTGGTGTGTGTGCATGTGCGCATGTGAGCACGTGTGTGTGTGTTGTCCGTATATGTGTGTGTGTGTGTGTGTGTGTTTGTCCGTTTATGTACGTGTGTGTTGTGCGTGTGTGTGTGGTGTGGTGTGTGTGTGTGTACACCGGTGGCCACAGAAAGGCCTCTTTTCATGGCTGCTTCACGGAGGGTGGGGGAATTCCTCTTTACAATGAGCCTTACTGTTTCAGTGAGTAGGAGTTTGCTGCAGCCTCACTTTACTATGTATGCACACACCTGAGGGGGAGGCACAGCCTGCTACCCAGCGAGAGTGCTGCTGTGCCTATAACACTGACTACATAGGCGTTGGATTACAAGAGGGAACAGGGGCCTTTCACTTCACGTCGGAAAAAACGCGGACGAAAATATGTTGTTTTAGTTTAGTTAAACATTATTTTTGGGGATTCGGTTCGATGGTAATGGAGGAGGTGGAGTATGTTTGAACTGTAGAATAGGTAGCCTGGAAGTAGAGATGGAAATGGAAGAACGAAAGAGAATATATACAATCTATACATGTTTTTTCTATAAATCTATAACATTTTCTTATATTTTTCGTATTTATATGAGTGACTTGGACGTGATAACCTCCGTACACACTATGTTGAACACTGTACTGAAGGCCTGTGTAAGCTATAATTCACCTTATTTTAAGCTAAAAGTCTTATTAAGTCTTATTATTGATTTCCATAATTCCATAATTAACATTGTCCAATCGCCTTTTTGTTGCCGACATGTTTTATATGGTGTTACGGTGGAGGAAAAAAACGGAACTTATCGTATTTATTGACGAGACACAATTAGCTATATGCCGTAGGTTTACACGTCCGCGATGACGAGCTGTGGACACAACGTCTCGCTTAAACCAAAGTACACACAGGTCCAGACGTAGATCATATACTGTATATATACAGTATGTGTCGCGCGCATACCGGCGGCGTCTGAGAGCGGCGGCGCGCGGTACACAACAATACACATGTGAATGCTTTGAGGCTGAGTAAGGCACCGCGCGCTCACCGATCTTATCAGCAACGCATGGGCGTGCGCGCTCTTTGACGTGGACCGCCGCCAGACTCCACGCTGAGAGACGAGAAAGAAAAGATAAGCTGGGAACCTCATCGATCCCACGTTTGTGAAATGTGAAACCGGCGGCCTTTTAGACGCGTAGCGTACGTTTATAGGCGACTTATGTAATGCGCCATGTTGATGATATATACTGTATAGACAGGAGGAAGGCTGTGTGCGAAGGTATGACGTCAGGTATGACGCACACACACACACACAGACACACACACACACACACACACACACACACACACACACACACACACACACACACACACATTTACATTTAGGGCATTTGGCAGATGCTTTTATCCAAACACACACACAGACACACACACACACACACACACACATACACACCACACACACACACACACACACACACACACCACACACACACACACACACACACACACACACACACACACACACACACACACACACACACACACACACACACACACACACACAGACGAACATCCCCTCATCCCAGGGGGAAGAAGCTACGACACAAACAATGAGGCCAAGTTCAGTTACATACTCAGACAAAAGGGGGGTCTGGGTCTGGCTAGCTGGCTGAGCAGTCAACACAGGCAACACCTAGCCCCCTCGCAGGCAACGGTAACAGGAGGACGTTAGCCTGCCGGCTAGTTTGGCACCGGCTGGGGAAACACCATTATGCCCACTGTTACAGGTGTGATAGGATCCTGGGAACCGGAGAGGGAGAGTGAAAGAAGCGGGGACGAGGGAGGGAGGGAGGAGAAAGAGTGACGTGGAGCGAGGCAGAGAGAGAGAAGGGGGGAGGGAGGGAGAGAGAGAGAGAGAAAGGGGGGGGAGGAGAGAGAGAGAGAGAGAGGGGGGGGAGAGAGAAGAGAGAGAGAGGGGGAGAGAGAGAGAGAGAGAGAGAGAGAAGAGAGAGAGAGAGAGAGAGATACTTTCAATAACTGGGACAAGCTGTCACAAACAAGGACACTTTTGTATGATCAGAATCAGAGTCAAAATCTGAATCAGAATCAGAAACAGCTCCCCCCCCCAACCCCCCCCCCCCCCCCCCCCCCACCCCCCCCCCCCCCCTTCATTTCTGGCTTCTCCAGAAACGGATGGAAACTCTACACTACAGAGAACTCATCTACAGAGACCATGTGGCCTTTGGACCTCTGGAAGTAATTGACACAAGATGGCTTCCCTGGTTAAAGTTAATGGATGTGTGATAAGAACACTTCTGAAACCCCACATTGTTGTGCATGTGCATTCACACACACACACACACACACACACACACACACACACACCACACACACACACACACACACACACACACACACACACACACACACACACACACACACACACACACACACACACACCACCACAAGCACACACCAGGTCCCCTCTGGGTTGACACACACACACACACACCACACACACACACACACACACAGTCAACATGCCACAGTCATAGTCACACCCACACACCACTTGCACTGTACAAGATAGAGAGAGAGAGTGGGAGAGGCGGGCAGGCACAGAGTTAGAGAAGGGAGAGGGAGAGGAGAGGAAGGAGAGGAGAGGAGAGGGAGAGGGAGAGGAGAGGGAGAGGAGGGAGAGTGTGTGAGAGAGAGAGAGAGGAGAGAGAAGAGACTGGGAGAGGGGGCAGGGCACAGAGTAGAGAGAGGGAGAGGGAGAGGGAGAGGGAGAGGGAGAGGGGAGAGGGAGAGGGAGGGAGAGGTGTGAGAGAGAGAGAGAGAGAGAGAGAGAGAGAGAGGGAGAGAGAGAGCCCATCTTTTTGATCCTGCACTACGGGGCACGCCTCGAGGTCATGCAGAGGGACCAGAAAAACCAGCTGGCTGGAAGAGCCGTGACACTCCGCCAGTAACAACAGCAGCAGCAGCAGCAGCAGCAGCAGCAGCAGTAGAGGCGGCCAGAGAGCAACAAGTAGCCATGGAGGACCTCATCCCCCTCCTCCTCTTTGTCGGCACATATTAGCTTTTTCCTTTTTTTTCCTTTTTCATTTTGGGTCGTTTTTTTTGTTCTTGAGTCCGAACTTTCTTATTTTTCCACCCCCCCCTGCCTGTGGACTTTCTCTGCTCATACCTGCGGTTCCACGTCCAGGGCAGCAGGTGTTTCTGGGAAAAAACTTGAAGACCACTTGGGGAATAGACCACTGGACACGGTGGGCTGATGTCCCCCCCGGTCGGCTGAGGGAGAGAGGGTGGGGGAGAGAGTGGGGGGGGGGCGGCCTGGTGCTGCTCCTGCTGTCTTCGGCTCCCACCTGCCGCACACCCACCAAAGACACCAAAGAGCCAATCAAAGCTGTGCGACGCCACACATCGTCTTGGTAAGCAACTAAGCTAACTTTCAAAATTTTGTATTTTTTTTAATTGTAATTGATTTTTTTGTATAGATTTTTTTTGTACATTTTTTATTTATTTATGCATTTTTTTAACGAGAACTTGAAAACTGTAATGATGCTGAGGGACTGAATGCGTGTTACCCCCCTCCCCCTCCATCCACATGTTATCAATGTGTTTCAATGTGCTTCTAGTTATGTGTGGTGTGACCACCTCAGAGGGGCCTGGTGTGTGTGTGTGTGTGTGTGTGTGTGTGTGTGTGTGTGTGGTGTGTGTGTGTGTGTGTGTGTGTGTGTCTGTATGTGTGTATATGTGTGTGTCTACCCCAGAGGGAACTGATGTGTTGGTGTGTGTGTGTGTGTGTACATGTGTGTGTGTGTCTACCTCAGAGGGGCCTTGTGTGTGTGTGTGTGTGTGTGTGTGTGTGTGTGTGTGTGTGTGTGTGTGTGTGTGTGTGTGTGTGTGTGTGTGTGTGTGTGTGTGTGTGTGTGTGTGTGTGTGTTGCGTGCATGTGTGTATGTGTGTGTGTGTGTGTGTGTGTGTGCGACTGCTCCTCGGGGGTTCTTCTCACCGATGAGTCTCGGGTGAGAGGGCAGTTCACATTCCAACCGGTACAGAGGAAGATAGAAAGTCACCAGTGCTGCTCCGGCCACAAAACACTCAACTAAACGCTATTATTCTTCTAAACGCTAAACGGTATTATTCGTCAATTTTTTTTTATTATTATGAATTAATTTGAACGTTGAGAGTGGGTAGTTGTGTGTGTAATAGGCCCACGGTATGTGGTTTTTGCAGTCCAGCCATCAAGGGAAAACATCTTTTATCCTGCTAGTCATGCAATGGTTATGGTTTGTATTCTTTAAAGATTATTGTCATTGCATAGCTCTATCCACTAGTCGTTAAACATGCCCTGGGCCTATGATTGACGCACATGATGTGATGTATTGTAAGTGTAACATAAACCATGAGTAAAGCGTGAGTCACGATGACACATAGGTATGGGCTTCCCTGGGCTACAACGCGATCACATCCTCAAGCTACATATGCCTGTATGTTATAGTCTTGAATATCGGCATATAAACTGGAGTTATGAATATCATATGCCCAGACTGTACAGTAACTCTGTGGCCTACTGAATCAGTGAATAATCGTACACGCTAGGAGCTGAAACGTTTTCACAGAAGGAAGGAATAGTAGTGCTGCTAACCAGTTGAGTCAGTTGGTAGTTTGGGAAATACAAATACAATTATTAGTAGTATTAGAAATACAAATATTCTCATACTAATTGCTGGCAAATTGTAGAAATTCTGTACACTAGGCTATGTTACGGGTCAATGACGACATACCGTATGTAAACATTAGTACGACACAAAAACTCTGGCTTATAAGAAGTCAAATATAAGGCTTAGCATGCTATCATGTTATTTCAGTAACAAGCATCATTTGTTGTTCGTGCCGTCATAGCATCACTCAGTATGCTGAACATAATCATTGTTAATACTGCAGTGACCTACCAATGCCTTTTAATAATATGGTTTCAACTGTATAACTACTGACCAGAAAACCTATTAGTAGGCCGACTTGTACGAGAATAGTGAGGCGTTTGATCTATAAATAACCCTTCTGTGAATTGAGAGTCCACAAAACATAATGAGCTGGACATTTCTGGTTGTTCTGGGAGCGTGCATTCATGCAAGATAATGGCGTGTGTTTGTCAATAACTATCTACTGTAATTAGTTAAGTACAATAGGCTACACAGGCCTGACATGTCAAAGAAAATGTGTACAACTTCTCCGATTTATATTCAGGCCAGGGGAAATGAAGGCCTGCTAACAATAGTGTACAGTGTGTAATATAAATGAACATACATGTGAGTACAGCAGGTGGTATGTACAGACACACTGCACCTGTTCAATGGGTGAACAGGGCATTAGTTAATCCGTTAATAAGAGCCAGGTGGACCTTCACTGATGACAGGGAAGGTTTGTCATCACTGTTGACCTCCTCCTCCCCCCTTCCTCCTCCCCTCTTCCTCGTCCTCCTCCTCCTCCCTCCTCCTCCTCCTCTTCCTACCCTCCTCCTCCTCCTCTCCTCCCCTCCTCATCCTCATCCTCCTCCTCCTCCTCCTCCCCCTCCACCTGCCTGATGTCAACACCAGGCCCTGCTATCTTATTGGCTGCTTCAATATTGACCCACTGTCATTTGACAAAAGGTCCCGCTTTGAACGTGTTTATGAATGTGTGTCGAGGATTACGTTAAACCCACCGAGCTTTTGGTCTGTCCTGTGTGTGTTTGTGTGTGTCTGTGTGTGTCTGTGTGTGTGTGTGTGTCTGTGTGTGTGTGTCTGTGTGTGTCTGTGTGTGTGTGTGTGTCTGTGTGTGTGTGTGTGATAAAAGAACGTCGAGCCAGTTATCAGTTCGGTCCGTCTTTTTTTCTCATATGAAAAGAGGAAATGCTCCGAATGCGACCGAGACTGGGAGTTCTCGTATCGAGTGCCCGAACCGTGTGTGTCTCTCTCTCTCTCTCTCTCTCTCTGGATGGACCAATAAAACGACACGTGTGTTGTTTGGTGAGCGAGGAGGAACAGAGGATATTGAACCCTAGCTGCAGTGTAACTGAAGCGCTGGTCTTTGTGGCACAATAATATACGAACCCATTATAGAGAGGAACACGGCACGACTGCCAAATGAGAGCAGGGCATGCGACGCGCAGAACGGCCGTATCGTATGGCGGCCTTTTGCGGTGACTGGTTTCAGTATTTAGGCCCCGCGTTGCACGAGATCAACTGAGGCCAAGACCAAATTGCAGGGTTCAATTTTAATTACATCGCTGAAAACCCGTGATTACTCCATAAACGGGGTGCGCCTCCAGGTTAAAAGGTGGCGAGAGGATTCAAGGTTTGAAAGCAGCCCTACTTTCCCCCCCCCCCCCCCCCCCCTCCGTGTCATGTGCTTGGTAACCGATTCCAGAAGAATCTATAGTTCCTTATTATGTGTGCAAACAGCCCAGTGTACGAGACGTTATCTGTTACCTACTTATCAAAGCCGTGGCTATGGCAAATAGTGCGCACAGCGAGTCAACATCGGCGACAAGTGGTTGCGCAATATTTGTCACGGAAGAGGCTAATACAATATACAGGACTATTAAATGGCCGATCAACACCGCCTGATACAATCCCCCCCCCTCTCCCGCCCCCCCCCCCCCCCCCCCCTGCCACCGGCCCGACGCGCTCAGCAAGCAAAAGAGTGCAAATTGTCATCTCTACTTATTAGATTAATCCACGTGGCTGCAGAAATCCGTCGATAATCTCAATCTCAACCCAGCTTGACTTAATCTCACGTCGAAAAAGCAAATGGGTCGAACATCCGTTGAATTTGCCTTCCTTAGAAAAAGGAAAAACAAACATTCATCTTATCCTGCTGCCATTCTTGAGAACCTCGATTGTCGATTGTGTAATCGTGTGTGAAAATTAACACAGGCAAAGGTAGGGGCCAATATATCGCTTAAGTCTTCTATTGCATTACAGAGATTCCTGGACTGGCTGGACTGGATGGGGAACCCCCACAGCTCACATCAGTCAACAATCAACAAGAGAGAAAGTGTTGTGTGTGTGTGTGCGTGTGTGTGTGTCTGTGTGTGTGTGTCTCTTCTGTGTGTACACTGGGGAATCAAACAGACAGTTAGACAATGCAAATTGTGGTCTTTTATGAATCGCCTCATTTGAATGTAGTCACCTTTATGGGAAAAGGGAACTGCTCGTGGTGAACAACGAAGTGAACAACACAAAATGGACACCTGCTGTGTTACCTACCTTACACACACTACATTTTGCGAGTTACATACATTGTGTGTATGTGTGTGTGTGTGCGTGCGTGTGCGTGTGACCAGTGGAAACCCTCGAGACCCGGATAAGGATTTAGGAAGCTCTGACTCAGAGAAGGCGCTGCATCTGAGTCATGTTTTATATGACGCAGACAACCTTAAGAGCTGTTTCGTGTCTTGCTCCGTGCTGTGAGCTCTCCCCGAGAACACTTACGGTGAAACATCTCCCGCCACTGCGTTCAATATCAGATCGACGGATCAAATTCGACACGATCCTCCATGAACCCCCCACACCCAACACGACACAGCACAGCACAATGACGCCCATGGAAAATCGCTTCATAAAAGGGCTTTGTCGAAAACACCTTTCATTTTGCGCGACATTAATAGCGATCAAAATTGTTTTCCTCAAAGCCTATTGGTTCACCAAGGTCTCGAAAAACAACATGACACTTTTGAGACAAAGAAGGTCATTTTTTTAGTGTTTACCGCATCAGTCCTGGCTTTGCTAGACTGTCAACCCATGACGGATAATAATAACCCTGTAATGTACTTTCTTTTGGGATAGCTGCCAGAAAGCAGACAGACTCAGAAAGACTGATCTGCGGTCGACTGCTGCACGTTGGCGCGTTCGCTGCCTGCTTACGCCCATCGTGAGAGAAACTGGAAAGAGGAAGCATAATCACCCTACAATTTATCACGGTTTTAACGATAGGCCTTCGCCGTGCGTTCGCTTCAATTTCATTTAGTCACCGCGTGCGTCATTCGTTCGCTCTTTAAAAAACGTGGGGACTTTGACAAAGATGGATTGTGTGTGAGCGGGGCGACGGAGAGACAATCTGGGAGACGAGGTTAGGTGTCCGTCCACCTTGTCGCATCACCGCTCTCTGTGTGTCGTCTTCTTGGTTCTTCCCTTTGCGCCGATGTCGGTGTGGTGGAAAAGTGAGTATTTGTGAGCTGTGCTTGTCTTAACGTGAAGGTCTCTTTATCACACTGCAAAATGTAGGCGACTTCTGGTCCCCGTAGGTTAACTTTAGCGTTCGGTCAGCATCCTGCGTCGAGCTACCGTTGACTTCATCATCATCACAGCGTGTTTACTCGGTCAGCCTGCATTGCTTCCATGTTTGAGTTCTTAAAAACTGTTTCGTTGTTTGTTTTGTCGTGTTCCTTCCCATAAAAGCGTTTCTCTGCTGCGTAACTCAACTTCCCCCTGTTCCGGTGTGAACTCTCGTCGAAACCAGAAGTACATCCCTCTCAATGTGTTTGCTCTCTCTTTCTCTCATTCTGCAGGCAACCGCTGAAAGATGCAAGCTCCGACCACCTCGCCCGGGACCAGCTTCTCCACGGCCGGGCCCAACGTCACCAAGTCCAAGGAACAGATAATGATTCAGAGTAAGGCCACAGAGAGTGTGTGTGCGTGTACGTGTGTGTGTGTGTATGTGTGTCTATTTGTGTGTGTGTGTGTGTGTGTGTGTGTGTGTCTGTGTCTACCGTTTCCCACAGAAATAGATTCTATTTGTGGTGGTAGGTGATGGGGAGATGGTGGGGAAGGGGCACATAGATAGACTAACTTATCAGAGTAGGGATGCAAGAAATAACGGATAATTCAACTCCTGAAAAATCGGTACGAAAGGTGTTTTCTCAGAGCTGTGTGCCATGGATTTAATGCACCACCACAGTAGTAGTGGCTGTCTATGTTGAGCCGCCACCAATTAATCGATAGCCTAGATGGGGAACACTTGAGTGTTCATTCTGAAAGTGTCATCTAAATGTTTGAGTTGAGTGAAACGAAACGGTGCACAACGTACAACACTTTGCTGCTACAAGATAACATCTCAAGTGTCTCTTTGATCATCTGTTCTTGGGTGTACTGGAGCAAGCAAAGGAGAGCGATCTGTATCGAGCATACCTGGTAACAGATAATAGGAGTTCCTCTCTCAATACATTACACAGTCTGTGTACTTTTGGTGGTAGTAGATCTACCTGTAGATCTCAAGAGCTCACACCCGACGCTGCACGAGGAAATCAAAGGACAGACGTACGGGTACATATATGCATACATACAGACATGCATACTGTATGCATGTCTGTATGTATGTACAGTATGTATGCATTAGTCAGACCCTACGTCCCAGCTCGAGCGCTCCACTCAACAACTTCGGCTAGACGACTGGTACCACCTTCTCTAAGAACAGGCAAACATCGCTCTGCCAAGTCCCAGCTCTTATCTGTTCTGACCCCCCCACCTTCCCTCTCCTAAGCCTAGCACTAACTTGCGTGTTTGTACATCTTGGCACTAAATAATAATAGTACTTGGCATTGTTTAGCATATTGTATGTTCTTAGATGTTGGTAATGCACTCAGAATGGAACTTCTGCTCTTATCCCAGCTATTATGCAGGCATCCTAGCAATTCAGAAACTTGTTCTATTAGCCTTGCAATTATGAATGCTTGAAACCTGCTGAATGCGTGAAACCTGCTCTATTCTTCTCTTTATTGCTGTCTCTCATTGTCGCTTTGCATAAAAGTGCCTGCCAAATGCCCTCAATATAAATGTAAATGTTATCTATGCATGTCTGTATGGATGGCATACAGACATACAGACCTGCATACATACAGGCATACAAACATACATGAATACAGACATACAGTACATACAGAGACTCCTGTAATTATAGACTAGTGTGTGTGTGTGTGTGTGTGTGTGGGTGTGTGAGAATGCACATGCGTGTGCGCGCCGCCGCGGGCTTCCCAGAACAACAATGCTTTGCATGTCACGATCGATGAAAGTGGCATTTAGGCTGTCATTCCCACCAAGTGAGAACGGGTGTGTCCAGATTTCAATCAGCAGCGTGAAGCACACTCAGATAAGGGCGGTTGGATGTGCGCCACCTGGAGACCTGTCCATCAGCGGCCTCAGATATCACTCTTCACACACATTCAAGATTCAAGAGATTCAAGATTTTTTTATTGCCATATGTAACAAGTACAATGGAGTGCTTACTCCCTAGTCGCTCCTGCAGTATTCTTCTAGTAAGTACAGTAGAAAGTATTCTTCTAAACATAAATTCTAAAACAACTCTGGACAATTAGTAATTTAGTACCTAATAAGTATGGTAAAAAAACGTGACAAGTAAAGTAGCAAAAATACACATGCAGTATCCATAGGATTCTCCTCCTCCTTTCCCATTGGAGATCGCACAGAAACAACAGTCCACATAACAGTTCTATTATATTCTGAGGGTGTGTGAGTGGCGTACAGGACGAACAAGCCATCACCACCACCACCACCACACACTCACAAGAGAGAGAGAGAGCTCTGACATGTCCGCTCTTACCACCTGCCCTGGCCGTAACCTCTTGCCAGCTCACCAATGAACTGGTTTGGTGACGCCTACCCCGTGTCCCTGAGTGTCACAGCAGCAGGAGCCCAGAAAAGCCACCGGGATGTGGATGTGGCTGCTTCAGTGTGAGTGGGTGAGTGAGAAATGCATAGAATGTAATGTAATGTCCCATGTGTCTCCGTCCCTCTCTCTCTCTCTCTCTCTGTTCCCCTCTCAGGTTCCGGGGCGATGATAGCAGTGATCGTATTAGGAGTGATAATCATTCTTGCCATTGTGCTCCTCATCTTGAAGACCTACAACAGGTCAGACAGCATTCCCTTCACAGAGGCCTCCTCGGCCCAATTATTGCGTCGTCATCATCATCGCACACCCAACGAGAGAGAGTAGCCCGTTGATTCATTTAGAGCTGTATGCACGTATACACGAGCTAGATTTCTATTAGCATCACACGTGTATATGTATGTAAAGGAAAATGAAATGGATATAATGCAATGTTAATAATGATATGAATGACACTGATAATATGGTTGTATTGCTGTTTTCTATCTGTGCTGACGGCTCCGAGCTGGAGTTTGTTACTTCTTATAAATACCTTGGCCTCTGGCTAGACCCATCTCTCTCCTTCTCTACCCACATAAAACACCTGCAGGCCAAAGTCAAAGCTCGTCTGGGCTTCTTGTACCGTAACAAAGCTTCTTTCACCCGCTCGGCCAAACACACTCTTGTCAAGATGACCATCCTCCCTATATTTGACTATGGCGACACTATCTACAGAATGGCATCCCAGTGTGCCCTCAGAAAACTGGACATACTCCATCATTCCGCCATCCGCTTCGCCACTAATGCACCTTTCTCCACTCACCACTGTGACCTTTATAATCTGGTGGACTGGTCATCGCTTCAACACCAGAAGGCTTCTTCACTGGCTTCAAGTAATTTACAAAACCATACTTGGTAAAACACCTCTCTACCTCTCCTCCCTTCTGCACGTCTCCACTTCTGTTTATAGCCTAAGGTCCAGCAATTTCATCAAAACTTACCATCCCCAGAGCCCGCACGGTTTTGGCCGTGGACGCCTTCCCATTTGCTGCTGCATCTGACTGGAACACCTTACAAAACACCCTCAAACTCACTGTTCTCACATCGCTCACTGCTTTTAAACAACATCTGCATCAGATCATAACCGACTGTTGCACCTGCTGATCGCTCCCCTCAACCGCATGCATCGCCCTCAGCCCCTTCTCTCCTCCCCCTAAGACCCCTTACCTACCTCCCTCCTTTCCCCCTTTTTCTCTCTCCCTCTGGCTCTCTCTCCTTCTTTCTCCCTTATTTATTGTAATTTTTCTTGTATACTATTGTAAATTTGTATTTTATTTGTGTGTATGTATATAACCTTGTTTTGTCGCAGCCTCCCACCTCCCCCTTCCCTCAAAAGGCCTTTGCTTTTTGGTCAGGCTGCTTCTGTATATAAGAATTTGTTCTTAGTTGCTTGCCTGGATAAATAAAGGTTAAATAAAAAAATAAATTAAAAAAAAAGTATTAGTGCGAGGAAGTGTCACCAGTGGTAAACAGTGTTGACCATTGCCTAGCGACGTGTTTTGAGAGAGAGAGAGAGAGAGAGAGAGAGAGAAAGAGAGAGAGAGAGAGAGAGAGAGAGAGAGAGAGAGAAAGAGAGAGAGAGAGAGGCGATGAGGAGAATGTATGTCTTGATGCGATGGGCAGAGGGCAGACTGAGAGGGGACCACCCTCCGGTAGAGGGTCCAGACTTGGGTCTCTGGGGGGCCCAGGAAGAGGAGAAGAGAGGGGAGGGGAGGAGAGGGGGGAGGGAGGTGAAGGGAGGAGGGGCAGAAATCCAATCGGAAGCATGTTTAATGAAATAATGAAGAGACACACACACACACACACACACACACGTGTCATGAGTAACAACTCTCCGTTCCTCCTCGTGGCCCAACAGGCACACCCACGTGTCGCGGATGCTGGGGACCAGCAAGTCCCGCCAGAAGATGTCCAACAACACCACCGCCACGGCCTCCCCGTCGGGGCTCCTGCCGCCGCCACTGAGCAGCGGCACGCCCATGAGGACCCTGACCATCAGCTCGGTGTCGGCGGGCGTCCACCGCCGTGCCGGCTCGGCGTCGGAGAACGGAGGCTTCGTGTTCGGGTTCCCGCGCGCGGAGCTGAGCGACACGCAGCACAACGACCTGGAGCGCCACAGCAACGGCAGCGGCTCCACGTCGGTCACCATCCACGACGTGCTGTCGCTGGGGAACACATAGTGACGAAAACCGCGCAGGACAGGACACAAACAGTTTTTAACTGAGTGCAAATTAAATGAAATGAACCATGTAAATAAAGACGCGGCCCCCTCCCGGCACTATGGTTTTGTGTGTTCCGCACGCTACCTGTATCCTCGAGTAGGCTACATACAGGCCGACTGAATCCCGCAGGGGGGCGGGGGGGCGGAAACGACGAAGCAACGTGAATAAATGGTGTCGTGGTTCGTCGTTGTCGTCGTGAGGAATATTTATCAGCTGAGCCACTGGCCGTGATGACTCGGGAGTACGAGAGTGTGTCAGTCTATTAAGGAAGGCATTACAAACAATACAAAAACACAAACACGAATCGCACAGACATCAGTGGATGGACCGTGTGTGAAGTCATATGAATTTTTTTCCATTTTTTTTGTTGAAAGATGAATATAATATGTTATTTGTTAGTTATTGTTTACTACAGTCAGTGTTCGGAAAAAATATGAAGGCAGCGTATGACTGTGAGTGTACTGTATGTACGTGTGGCCCAATATCACCCTCGGTGTGTACATTTACGTTTGAAGGGACCTCACTGGTTCACCGTGTCAAGGGCTTTATATACCAGCGTGACCCCGCAATGCCAGAAAGTGTGTGACCTGAAGAGAATGAACACACTTCTTCGCCTGTATATATTAAACATGAATATGAAATCAATGACTGTTGCTTTGGAGCTTTTGTTTGACGCACTTGTTTGTCTACAGACACATAATAATAATAATAATAATAATAATAATAATAATAAGCGTACCAAACCATTTCAGTGAGCATTACTGGGACATTTATTTTGTTTTCCTGCAGGTAAGCATTTAGATATCCAAATGAAATGAATTCAAAATAATCTGCAAAGGTTTACACTCATGGACACATATGAAACTCAAGAAATAACAATTATGAAACTCGTTCTATTAACCTTGCAATTATGAATGCTTGAAACCTGCTCTATTCTTATCTTTATGTCTTATCTTTATGTATGGAAAAATAACAACAGGTGTGTTGCTGAAGTGCAGCTCTGGCGCCACCTGTCGGTCGTGTCGAACACTACAACAACAACAACGTAGACACATGGAAATGCTGCGTTCAAAATGACGTTACTGCCGTCGGACCACTGACACACATAATGATGACGATATGGAATTCACGCATTCATCGCTCATCGATATGAATTTAAGTTACCGTGTCGTTTTTTTTTTACAATGTGAGTAAAGGTAAACGTATAGTCACGTCATGCTCTTATGTTATATTTGGCTTGTCGCACTTGGGTTGTTGGCGCGAAATCACAAGTGATGAACTCAACCGCGTGACTCGAACGCAACTCGTGTGTTTCGTGTTGACGTCACGATGGTGTCCGTCGGTGAGTCGATGTTAGATTTCCAAATACGTTCTCCGATTTCTATTTTCACCTTTCTATTGACCTGTTGTTAGTAGATCGTCAATGAAACGCCGTTCGTTTCTTGATTAAACGGAAGCAGATTACACGTGTGTGTGTGTGTGTGTGTATGTGTGTGTGTATGTATGTATGTATGTATGTATGTGTGTGTGTGTGTGTGTGTATCAATCGAAATGGTCTTATTGTTGTTGTTGTTGTTATTATTATTGTTGTGACCCAGCATTGATTTCCGCGTGTGTGTTGACGACCTTGTGCTCCAGGGGAGGTGCTGTGCCTCTTGCTGGTGGCGGTGCTGTGGGGCTGTACCAACCCCCTCCTGAAGAGGGCGACAGAGGGCATCGAGCATGTGAGCAGGAGCAACAGGCTGCTGCAGGTGTTGGCCGAGGTCAAGTTCCTGTTCCTCAATCTCCAGGTACACACACAGCACACAGGGTGCTCGCCGTGATCACACAGGTACACACAGGGTGCTCGTCGTGATCACACAGGTACACACACAACACACAGGTGCTCGTCGTGATCACACAGGTACACACACAGGTACACACAGGTGCTCGCCGTGATCACACAGGTACACACACAGCACACAGGGTGCTCGCCGTGATCACACAGGTACACACAGGTGCTCGTCGTGATCACACAGGTACACACACAGGTACACACAGGTGCTCGCCGTGATCACACAGGTACACACACAGCAGGTACTCATGAAGACCACAGCATTGCCCGTGTGACTACCGTCTAGTAGTGACATCACAAGTGGGAATGTCCACCTACTGTAGATGCATGCTGACTAGATCAGTTTACCTGTCGGTACGGTCCACTAGGTAGGCTGCTAGACTGAGCTAGTAATCATACATCTAGGTGGACATTCCCACTTGTGATGTCACGACTGGACGGTAGTCACATGGAAATTCTGAAATGACTTGCAATGGCTAATCACACTCACACCTGGTGGCATAATAGGGGACCTTTAAGTGTATTTAAATGTGTTGTGTGTTTTCTTGTCCAGTATTTGGTCCCCTTCCTTCTGAACCAGTTGGGCTCCTTGGTCTACTATTTCACCCTCGCCACCACAGGTGAGAAGATGCTGGCTGGCAGTGTGTCTGAATTTTTGTTGTTTTTATGACTCAATATCATGCACAATAGTACTTTTCAACATCATGCGCCATATTCTCAATATCATGTGCAATATGACAATATGCCAACTTATTTTTTGTACTAAATGGTTCTTTTTCAAGAATTTCCTTCAGGATTAATAAACCTATTTTATTAGACGTAATAGAGGCGACCTCTGTCTCTGTCCTTCATCATACGAGACACAACTAGGCCTATCTGAACACGGCAAGGTCATTGTAAGAAACTAAACTGAAATCTCTCTCTCGCTGTGCCTCCAGATCTATCCCTGGCTGTTCCTCTGACCAACTCCCTCACGTTCCTTCTAACTGTGCTCACTGGAAAGATGCTGGGCGAGGAGTTTGGAGGCAAACGTGAGTTTCACACACTCCTAAACTTTCTTTAGCCTCGTTTGGTTACTGGGTTTAAAACCTGCTGACTATCGGACAATATTTTGCAGCTCCTTTTACGAGAACATTTTAATCAGTGCTCTTTATGTAGGCTGTATTCAATCGGCGTATGCTATTTTAAATACTAAACAAACATAGTGACACAATGGGGTCCAAATTTGCACATTTACACTAAAGCCCATCTGAAACGAATCTCTTACTAGAAAGTTACAATCACTGAGGCAAAATTTCAAACTGACACCACTCTAGTAAGTAGAGCGACTCATTCCTTTATTAAAATCTCTCTCTTCTATTGTATCTTCGTGCCTTTTCTCTCTCCTCTCCTCTGGATGTGAGTGAATCTAAATGTAACCTCTATCCTCCTCCTCCTTCACCTCCTCCTCCTCCTCCTCCTCTCTCCCCAGGAGCTGTGGGGGGGATGCTCCTCACCATGACGGGCCTCACCTTGTGCATCATCAGCTCCATCGGTGACACGCCCGCCACCAGCGAACAGGTGGTGGCGGACACCCCTCTCCAATAAAGGCATCCATCTCCCCTTGTGATCGTGATCGATCATGATCCATCTGGGTCAGTACTAGTACGTAATCATCTATATCTGTGTAGTTTATTCCGTGAGTAGTTAAACAGGTACATTCGTGGTCTGCCCAGGTAACGAGGATCAAGGAATTTAGCATTTTTGGCGAAAGTATTTGGATGAAATGCAACCCCAAAAAACCCCCCAAAACAACTGTGACCCCCGGGGGCCCTGTGTTCATGTTAAATAGGGTGAGAGCAGGGTTCACGTGGGGTTCACTGCGGCGCTGAAGCAGATTTACGGGCCCCTGAATAGAATTCCCTGCTCGCT
This sequence comes from Coryphaenoides rupestris, assembly GCA_002895965.2. Lineage (NCBI taxonomy): Eukaryota > Metazoa > Chordata > Actinopteri > Gadiformes > Macrouridae > Coryphaenoides > Coryphaenoides rupestris. The sequence goes on from PIJE02001742.1 coordinate 30,819, forward strand.
AACAAGCACCAGGCAGCACCGGGCAGCACCAGGCGGCCCCCGGCTGCTTGACTGGCATCGACACAGACGCTATAGAAACCACATACAAACATAGCACACACAAAAGGGGGGCCGTGGACCAACAAACTGTCATGGCCGCTTCACGGGGGTGGGGCGGGGGGGGCGGGGGGGGTGATCTGTTTGTGGTGAGGGGGGCGGGACGCAAGCAAGAGGGAACATAAATAAATGATGAAATGCAATATTTTAGCGTTATTTTTTGCTTGTGACTTTTCCGTGGGCCCTGCTGAATAGCTGTGCAATTTTTTTTTGCCATTCTCCCTCCTCAGTGCGTTTTTCTAAATATACATTCTGTCATTCAAGTTTGTTGTTTAGAACTACAGTACGATTTCTTTTAACACATTTTTTCTTTTATTTTCACAGTTCTGTCGACCAAATGTGTAATATACGCAACATTACAAATGATATTATTTTTGTACGATAGCCCTACTTAGCGTTATATGTTGCAGATATTGCGTCAATAAAACGTTATTTTTTACACGTTGTGTGTGATTCATGCAAAAATACGGAGGGTTAGAGCTAAAGCTAAGCCTCTCTCACTCTTTCTGTGATAACACGTATGAATATTCAGCATCTCTCTCCCAGACAACGGCTGCATCACAGTCACAACATACAGCCTCAGTCAGTCTCGTCACTCACAGCACGGTCACAGTTTATACGCTAACCTAAAAACAAAACATTATTGTTGTTTTAGCAACACTCCTTCACACACACACACACACACACACACACACAACATACACAAAAGTGGACATTCATTAACCGGTGTAGGTCGTGCTGGGAATAGGTCCTTCATTCGCCGTAGACAAGTTATTGACTCGGTACATGTTAGGTAGTTATTTGGTTGGTGGGACCTCCATTTTCCATCACCGGCCCCTTGGACTCTTCCGTCATATCTGCCGGGGACCTTGGTAGAGGTGCCTGTTGGTTAGACAACAATAATTAAAAACAGGCTCACGACAAACGGCATAAAACAACTGATATCGGAAACGTAGCTGTAGTGCGCAGCAAGACCTTTCTTTTTTTAAACTACCTTTGGTGAGCGTGGAGATTGTGGACTTGATCCGGCTCCCTCGACTCCCCCGTTCTTGGATTGGTCCGGTCGGCCTCTGGAGCCCAGGGACGCGGAGGAGGACACCCTTGAAATGACAGCCGCTTGTTCTGACCCACGATCGGCCTGGCGGCAGAGGAAGGGTGTCCGATCAATCTAATCAATCTTTTATGCACAGAAGGCAGAATCTCGTAAAAGTGACCATCTCAGTGGACAGGATGCACCCAGTATATGAGTTGTGCGTGGTGGATTAGGATTAGGATTTCCACCCCTAAAGCCTGATCATTTGATCAGATATTTACATTTAGGGCACTTTTATCAAAATTTGAATGAGTACATTTGTAGAAAGAGACAGCAATATATCACTGTGGTGCTGTGGTGCATGACTATATCTGCGTTTTTAATCAATAAGAAATACGTTGATTAAAAAATGTCTATTACACGTTAATGATGGTCTAATAGATGATCATCTGAAGTCTGTTTTGTGAGGCTAACTACACGTAGAAAGGGGAGTTTGTCCACCCCAACAACAACAACAACAACAACAAAACAACAACAAGGTTCAACAACTCACCTGGCTGCCGTTGTGCCGCTGAGCCTCTTGCAGATGGTTCCCGCCGCTCCTGCTGAGCTCTGGGTGCTTCTACACAACAGACAACACACAACACACCCAGTTAATGAAACTCTCCTTTGGTTTTCCCTCCCCCCCCCTGGTTAGCGGATGCACATGCGGAGCCCTTTGCGTGCGCGGCGGTGCGTACGTACCTGGTATAGCTCAGCTTCGTTTCTAAACTGTATGCTGGAATCTCTTTTCTGGGGTGTTCTGGGCTGTTCTGCATCTGCATCTGCATCTGCATCTGCCGTCCTTATCCCTCCATTTAGTTGCTGGGATTCAATAATAACCCCATAACAATGCAATTATCAGCTGGGTACTACGCTTGTGGCTATTGTTGGAATAAATACATTGCGCATTATAATGGCAAATGCATTATCCCACAATAACCCGAGCGTTGATACAATGGTGAAATGAATTTGAATCAACCCACTCTATCCCTTTATTGTGATCGTGTAAATGAATTTACTGGGATGAAATTACGTCGTGGATGAAGAGAATTATGGGACGCTCAATGCAACACAAGCCTTGGTGTCACCTGCTCACCTTCTCTGTGTTCTGAGGATGGACAACATCTTCCTCACGGCTCTCCTCCTCTTCGTCCTCCACGACTTCTGCGACTCTCTGGAGACGAAGACACATATTTATACTATTATTTGATCATTCTTCATTATTTATACATTTTCTTATGTATTTAATACTTGTGATTCTCCTTGCACCAACATGCCGAGATACACTCCTTTTATATGGGTAACTATAGGCTAATAAAACGTATGAATCCCATTGGGAGTCAGTGGTTCATCTACCAGGCAAGGGTGTTTGTTACCTGGTCCACAGGAAGTTCTGTGTGCGTGTTCTCATCGTCCTGCACCTCCTGGGCTCCCCGTACCTCCTCCCTGCGCCTCCTCAATGCCTTCTTGTTGAACAAGCTGCTGGGCTGCTCTGTGAGGAGGAGGAGACGGCGGACATCAAGACAGCTGCCAGATAGTCACGCATTCAGTGCCGGCCAAGTCCAATACAAACACAGACCCAATCCAAACACACACTTAAACTCTTCTTTTATCATCAAACTCTTGTTTTTTGGCATTCATTCTCGTCTAGTTGGCCTCTGGAAAGTGGAATTTGCACTGGTCTCTGTAAAAGTGTGAGTGTGTGTTGTGAGGGGAGGGTGGAGTCCTGACCTGGTCCGTTGCGGGCCGGTATCCTGGGATAGCCCCGGTTCCTATGGACCCTGACAGGTCTGCTGGGCGGGAAAATGCTACTCTCCTCCTGCCGCCGCCCCCCCTCCGCGATCCCGCTCCTCTGATTGGCTTGTGGAGCTCCCACCTCCGTGGCCTCGTCCCCCGAGGACTTCACCCTGCGGCCGTCCGCCTGTTTGCGCGAAAGATGGTTAAAAAACTAAACAAACAAACTCACAGTATGATGAGATGGATGCAAAAATAGGAGTGAGTGATGGTTCGTACCAATGGGGAGTCCAGGAGGGCGGAGTCACTGAACCGGTCCTCAGGGCCAGTGGCTGGCTTCATTATCTGAAAGCATCACAATAACAACACAACTTCTGAATACGTAACACAACAAAAACACCGTTGTAACATCCATGGCAACGTAGGTTGTGTCGAGCAAAGAATGGAAAAGCAACGATTACCTCAGCTCTTTTCCCCATCCGTTTATTTCTACAAAACAACACAAACACAAATCATCATGTTTGAAAGCTAGGGCCCTCCAGCCCATAGTCATTTATGAGACAATTTCAGCCAAGCAATTAAGTATCAAGTGCCTTGCTCAAAGGCGTGATTTTAGCATTTAGAGGAGTTCTCTTTCTATCTCCCAGATTACGAGCGGCCTATTAATCTTTCCAGGCCTCTGGTCACACAGACAGTTCTTTTTGTTAAAACTCGAGCCCGATTCTCTTACTTCGTGACAGAGAGACATAGAGAATATGTCCCGGGTTTGAATCCACAGAGACAGCTATACGTACGCATGCACGCCGTGGTGGGTGGGTTAGGTTTTTTTACCTCTGCACTTTGGAAAGCCACAGCTCCACGTACGGAAGCTTCCGGAACCTCTCTGTCCCCACGGCGACGTAGCACTGTCCCGTCTGCAGCTCGTCCGCCGTGGACACGGTGGCGCCGTCCAGGGAGCACAGCCTGGTGCACGGCAGCACGGGTTAGGGTGTCGAATGTCTTCTCTGTGCACTAAACAGCTTTGAAATGTCTGATTACCTTTTTAAAACTAGTGAAATTAGGCATATACACAAGGCTAGCTAGAGTCTGACATATTTAGACAAACTTGTTTTAGTCCTCTCTAATGTCAGTACCCCTGTAACTTCATAATATTTCCAGTTTCACAATGTTCAACAGGATTCGTCGTTGGCCGGAGCCCACGGGCCTCCCACCTGTGCATCGATCTAGCTGCGTTGGTAGAACGTGTGTGTGTGTGTGTGTGTGTGTGTGTGTGTGTGTGTGTGTGTGTGTGTGTGTGTGTGTGTGTGTGTGTGTGGACGGCTGACCTGCGCACCGCCCCGGTCCGCAGGCTGGCCTTCTCGGTGACCATGCTGAGGATCTGCTCCAGGTCCTGCTGCATGCTGCGAGGGATGATGAACCTCAGCGGGGGGCACAGCAGGTCACCGTTACGGAAAACACTGCAAACACACACAAAAAAACCCCTCGTCAACTCCTGTGTGTGTTTGTGTGTGTGTGTGTGCGTGTGTGTGTGTTGTAGTTTTCTGAACTCACTGTATGATGCAAGGTATGGGTATGAACTTTCTCCATTTGGCTGAGACATTGGGCCTCTGAGTTATTCTTGCCTGTCGGGGACATGATACACATTATCATACACATTATCATACACATTATAATGTTGGGACATGATAGACGTTATCATACACATTATCATACACATTGTAGTGTTTGGACATGGTACACATTACCATAAACATTATCATACACATTGTAATGTTGGGGCATGATACACATTCTCATACACATTCTCATACGCATTATCATAGTCATTATCATACACCTTGTAATGATGGGACATGATACACATTATCATACACATTGTAATGTGATAGGCCTAGTAGTCATAACAATAGGAATTACAGAATTTAAATAATCCGGTGAAACGGTGAAATACCGAAATCGTATACGGTGGTCTCTACACATTTCAGATTTTCGCTGTTCATTTGGCGTCCATGGGCAGCCCATGAGTATTCCACTGGTCCATGGTGGACGTCAGCACGGTATCTATGGCAACTAAACACCATCACATCGCACCAATCTCATTCCAACGAGCTCCTCCCGTGTGCGCCGTCTGATCGGAGAGGCGTGCTCCACGTCGTGTGCTGGCCGTGTCTTTACATGCAAATGTGAAAATCTCTTGACGCCGGTGAGGTCGCCACTTAGCAGAAGCGCCGCCGGGAAGCCATCCGACGGCAAACAGACACGACCAAAGTCATTATTGTCTCCATTTGAGGGAGGTAAAGGCATGCTGGGTTAGTTCCAGTACACCAGAGAGGATGAGGAAGGTGGTTGTGGCCGGCGATGGGCTGGTATATCGGCCTGCCCAGGCATGTACACGGATTATAGTAATGCTGCATGGTGGAGTGGATGCATTGTTTCACATGACTGGATAAGCAGAATGCACTTATGAGCTTGGGCACGGATACATGCACGAACGCACGAGCATGTGCATATGCACACACACACACACAGACACACACAGACACACACACATGCACACACATACTCACACACACTTAATTTTTCCACAGAAATGGAAACAACACTTCACAATTATAATCAACAATGTTTTTTTCCATGGCACAGACTCAAGGCATTTAACTCTTTTACTCTCTCTCTCTCTCTCTCTCTCTCTCGCTCTCTCTCTCTCTCTCTCTCTCTCTCTCTCTCTCTCTCTCTCTCTCATGCTTTTAGTCCAACAGAAAGTAACAAACGGCACCAAAAAAGAACACATACAATACAAAGCCTGTAGTGGTGGTTTGGTTCATGAATGAATGTCTGCTTTTATGTTTTTGTATCTAGGAAAGCTTTATATGAAATTGTAAACAGGCAACAGTGTCTTACACACTGCAGAGGTCTCACCGTAGTAGCTTAGTAACACATTACTATACCTGAAAAAAGATTTAATCATTAACTGAGTTTTGATCATTGATTCATCTAACACTTTATTTTGCTCTACAGCTTATATCATGTGTCAGGGAACGGCAGACGGCTTAGATAGCTTCAATGGTTTCGAGTTTCAAGAGTTGTTTTATTTTGAATAGCCTGCTAATGTCTCTTTAAGAGTCCTTTGCCTCTGCAGGTTCTTAACACGTGTTTGACTGACAACCCAGTCAGGGCATGCTGACACACACACACACACACACACACACACACACACACACACACACACACACACACACACACACACACACCGTCATCCACTGTGCAGTTAATCCACAGATACCAAACATAACAGACCATCTAAGTGCTATACGTATCAAAGCCAGTTTGATTATAGTAGAGGTCATCACAAGAGGTTATTGTCATGTGGGACTTGTTGGAGGCATTACCTAGACAGAAGAAGGGACCCCCATCTGAGCTAAACACACGAGGCGACATACCTCCTGGTTAGGCTGAGATTAATGAGTCATGAACAATTCCAGTAAAAGTCTCAAATACACACTTGAAAGCTTACGTTGAAAGTCTTACCTGAGTTCCTTCACGGGCAACCGGGGGTTTTTTGGATGCCGTGTTCAGGTAACTGTATATACGTAAAAGAAAACGCAAAATCATATTGTTAACATCAGCCCACTTTTTGACACAAAACACACATTCCATCGGTGTTAACAGTATAGACGACAAAACAAAACAACACACTATTTTAGGATTGTGTGATCATTAAAGTTATTAAATAGGTAAATAAAAAATCATAGATTTGTTGAGCAATAAACTAAATATACACATGTGGGATTGAGAATTAAAAACACCTCACACAATATTCATACAAAATCACATTTTTCCATGTACTCACTCCAGTTTCTTGAAGCGCTCAAAGCCGGCAGCAACGTAGTGTCCCCCCGTGTGGAGGTCCTGGAAGTGGCTGACCCGGTGGCCCTGCCGGGGGGTGTACAGGCTGCGCACGGCCAGCGGCGCCCCGATGTTCTGGGTCACCTCGTTCAGGAAGGCTTCCATGGTGGCCACCTGCCGCTGGTTCACCACGAACCTGCGGCCGCAGTAGAAGGGGTCTCCGTTCCTGTAGACCACCACGCTCTTCACGGGGGGCAGGAGGCTCGTGGATCCCGCCGTGCCGTCTGCCATCTCGGGGACGGGGACGGGGGTGGGGGTGGTGGTGGTGGTGGTGGTGGTGGGGGCCCAGACGCTTCTGCAAACACGGGCAGCCGCAAATCATCGGGAAAGGCAATTTTGTAGTTCTCTGGTTGTCTCCCACAAGTTTCACACACACACACACACACACACACACACACACACACTGGACACACACGCACAGACAGCAGACACGTTTATCGACTATTACTCACACATGCACACACACACACACACACACACACAGGAGACACATTTATCGACTATTACACACACACACACACACACACACGTTCTGCGAGCATGTTACCACTGCACACTCAGGCACACCAGCTGTAACCCACCACGTACATAGACGTCGCACAACCTGGCTGAAGATCAACCCTAGGATCCCAAAATCGCCCCCAAAAAAGGTCAAATTGATTCCTCGATTTCTCTCCCTATTGTAGTCTGTCTGGACATACCGCCACACGCTTATCTCTCTGTCAATCTCTCTCTCTCTCTCCCTCTCTCTTTCTCCCACGAATACACACACACATACACACCACTCCACTGACGACTGTGAGTATTTCCTGGTTGCCATGGCAGCAGGGCCAGCAAAGACTGGCTTTGTGGGCCAAACCATCAGCAGCAGCAACCACAACAAAAGCCAGAGGGAGAGAAAGACAAGACAAGAGAAAGAGAGAGTGAGTGTGTGTGTAAGAGAGAGAGAGAGAGAGAGAGAGAGAGAGAGAGAGAGGTGAACCAAGTGTCGTAATGCTGATATAACACACCTTTCACACAACCTTGGGCTTTTGTTTATTAGAAAAAAATGTGACAGTAAAACAGTACCTAAATCCGTCTGGCAAGACTCTGGTGTTCGTATGGGCAGGTATAAAACTCCACTAAGAATAATGGCTTTAATAAATAAACCCATTCTACTAGAAGGGTTTATACGCAAATACAAGACTGCAGGGAGCTACAGTGTTGTATTAATTAGAGAATCCACCTTCCAAGTTGGTTACAAGGGGCATCAATTGAGAGATTAAAATATCAGAGCATTGACTTTTAGCAGTATTATTATTATTATATATATATATTATATATTATATTATTTAGGAGTATTATCTCATCCTGCTACATTGAAAATATGACAGCGTTTTAATCGCCGCAATATAGGTTATGTTCAATCCATTATGAAATGGAAGACTTTGTGCAAAAATATGGCCAAAACAGGTTTTTATAAAAACAATATCTTTATTGAAAAAATGAACACATGCACGCATGTACAGCAATATGCAACTCAGAAATGATTACATGTCCTAGGTCTCCATCTTGTGTCAGGACGCAGACAGGCGCTGTTTCAGTGACAAGTACTGCAGAGAGGAGGAGGAGGAGGAGATGAGGAGGTGGGTGAGTTACAGGGAGGGAAGGTGGGAGATGGTGTACACATCATTAAAACAAACTCAAGTGCTTTGCTGCCACTTCATATCCTGTGTAATTAAATGGATGAGTAGGAGTACAGCGGGTGAGGTGATGTACCCAGCGATACACAACGCATTGAAGCCCCGTAAACGACTCCGCAGCACGTAAACACGCGTATACAACCGAGGAGGCTTCCGGCGGTAATTTGGACATTTTATCCACGGGTCAGTGTGACATGCGGACAGATCCGTGACGCTAGTGCTCTTTGGAGTGAGCAGGTTCTGCTTACCTCACCGGATATCTCAGTACTCGTCGTGCTGTGATACACGGCTCACAAGAGGTTTAGAGAGAGAGAGAGAGTGCTTGTTCTTTCTGAAGGGCACTTTGTATGCTCTTACAAACTTGTGACGGTGCGTGACAGACAATATGCAGCCACAACGACAATGCACTGTCACAGCAATGGCAACACACTGTCACAACAACAACAATACACCGTCACAACAACAACAACAACATCAATATAGGCCTGCGTCTATATGGTTTGTGAAAACATGCATTATGCATAACATTAATACCTCATGGGAATAAATACACAACAAATGTATTGTCTTGTTATGATGAAGCTGATATAATGACTTAAAAATAAAACCTACATTTTATTTAAAAAAACAACAACTATTTACAAGGTATATTACGTCATTACAGTGTATTTGGCATCTGCCGCTGCTCACACACGACTACAGAGGAAGAAACACGACTGCCTGGTCACATCGTGGTCCATCCTACCTTCTTCCTGCTCGCGATGGCCTGTTGCAGCCACAGCAGCTCCATGGACAGGGCGTTTCTATGGAGACGCAGGGCTTCGGGGTTCCGGGGGACGTCTTGGGCAAGTCGGTGCCGCTGCGGTGGCCCTGGAAGAACAATGATGGATGGATGGATGGATGGATCATGTGCAATACTCTATCATGTGCTATATTATTATTATTATTATCATGTTGTCTATAAATATTATAGACACTACCTCTCATCATCATGTGCAATATTCTTATAATGTCATGTCCAATAATATTACACTTCAATTATGCCAAATTGTTTTCGCCGTCGGAATATCTTCCCTTGCATATTTGTATATTTTAACTGTACATTTGTAAATCCGTTAGTTTATTTTTATTATTCTGTTGTTTTCCACATTGTTTTATTGTACTGTATTGCTATGCAACCTGGCACAAGAATTTCCTTCTGGATTAATACAGTTCTATTCTATTCTATTCTATTCTTCTATTCTATAACTATCGTGACGTGATACTACATTATTTCTCCATATCGCCCAGCCCTCGCCACCACCACCCTATCCTGCTCCTCCTGCCATAGCATCTATATTATCATAATAATAATGGTCCACAATTAAAAGGTACCATTCATAATAACCGAAGGGGACGTTAGTATCCCACCTCTGTGAGAGGGAGTGAAGCCCGTGTCCAGCTCTACACTGCTCCACACCGTGGTGGCGGTGGAGGAGGAGGTGGTGGTGGCGGTGGAGTCTCCTGGGCTCTCGCTCCTGTCCTGGTGATGGCAGCGGCTGTGGCCAGCTTGTCTCTGCTGCTCCTCTTGCCGGATGTGCAAGAAACCAGCATCTTTCTCCGCTTCCGTTTTCTCGGGAACTCGTTGTCGTCGACGTCGATCCGTTTTCTCCGCTCGATGTCCAGGGGCCCGTGTCGTCTCAGGACAGCCTAGTCCGGGTGGAGGCGCGGAGCTGCTGGAAGTGTGTCTCGGAAAGGGACCGTCCTGTGGAGGACAGAAGAAAAAAGGGAAACTTTGAAACATTCAGCAAGCAAAAAATGATCATTGTTTTGTTGAGTTGAGTCTGATTGTTGGTCTGCAACACACGGTGTCTGTGAAGTGGGCCATGGAGACGACCCCATCCTCTCTCCACTGCAGATGGTTGAGGGTCCCATCAATCTCCATCACCAGGGCCTCAAAGTCCGCGCGTGCACGCCGCACCTCTTTCCGCAACAGGTAGCCGCGGGAGCGCGCCTGTGGGACAGAGCAGCAGCAGTCATCTAGTAGCTTCTAGATGGCTTGTTGAGCCCATACTACCAAGTAATTTTTTTTTAAATTATAGCCACAATACCAATGCCAACGTGGAGAACGTGATTAATTATGTTAAACCGCGTGTATGTTTCACACCGATTACCTGAAAATGGGTGAATATCTTCTCTAACTCTTTCCTCTCCATAACCATGGTGACACATTTGTATCACTTCCGGGATTACACTGGACATGGAATTAATGTAGACCGTATAAAACACACACACAGCAAGCTTCGTGTTCAATAAAAATGACCAAAACTGGCGTTTATAATTAGCATAAAGCGTCTTTATTATCCGCGTCAATAGGAATTGCTTCCAGAAGAAGGGCGGAAGAAGAGCGGAAGAAGGGCAGAAGAAGGGCGGTAGTGACGTAGGCGGAAGTACATCCTGAATGGCGTTTCGTTTTGTATTTCGCGGCGGTCGGCTGTCGGCACACATGACGCCTCACGAAGCTCCATCAAAGCTGGCAACATGAGTGGTGGCGGTGGCACGAATCAAAGGACTTTGTTCCAGACTTGGGGTGCAGCCCAGAACAACAGACCTGTCCCCCCCAAAAACAACGACAATGAAAAGAAGAAGAAAAGTGTTCAGAAAAGGCGTCAAACTAACGCCACAGAGCCACGGGGACGGGGACGTGAAGTAGCGGTGGCTTCTCGCGGTTCCCTGTGGGGTGAGGTCGGCCAGGGCTCGGGGTCGGGCTGGGGGTCGGGGTCGGTAAAAACAGAGGCAAGGATGGGGGATACGGTGGATATTCCTGATGAAGATGACGTTGACGATGACCTCTTGCTCGTCGCCGTCTACGAAGCCGAGAAGAGCCTGCAGACGGATGCCCGGGAGGCTCCGAAAGACGTCGGCGCCCCCTCCTCCCAACAGCACTATCCGGACTTCCCCGGGTTTGACGGCTCCTCGGCCAACGTGTGGATCTACCCCACGAACTACCCCGTCAGGGAGTACCAGCTGAAGATCTCGGAGGCCGCCTTGTTCCGGAACACCCTGGTGTGCCTGCCCACGGGTCTGGGCAAGACGTTCATAGCGGCCGTGGTCATGTACAACTTCTACCGCTGGTACCCGGCCGGGAAGATCGTGTTCATGGCGCCCACCAAGCCCCTGGTGGCGCAGCAAATCGAGGCCTGCTACAAAGTGATGGGGATCCCGCAGACACACATGGCTGAGTTGACTGGTATGGGGATTGTTGTTGTTGTTGTTGTTGTTGTTGACACACATTGTTGACACACACTCACTCACTCACTCACCTTTCTGCAATTCCTGCTACTAACATGGTGACCTGGCTGTGTGATGAAACCCCATTTCCCAGGGAGCACGGCGGCGGCCCAGAGGCAGGTGCTGTGGAGGTCCAGGCGGGTCTTCTTCCTCACGCCCCAGGTGATGGTCAACGACCTGTCCCGAGACACGTGTCCCGCGCTGCAGGTCAAGTGCGTGGTGATCGACGAGGCGCACAAGGCGCTGGGCAACCAAGCGTACTGTCAGGTACAGATAATCATCATCATCATCTTCATCATCACTGCAACACTGCTGTGAGACATGCTGGGTCTGGTCGCTCACACAACCCTCATTTGTTTTGTTTCCCCATCGATTCCTCCTACCTAGGTGATCAGGCAGCTGTGCTCTCAGACGCAGCAGTTTCGTATCCTGGCTCTGAGTGCCACTCCCGGGGGAGACTCCAAGGTAGGTAGACCACTAAATGCCTGTCTGTCTGTCTGTCTGTCTGTCTGTGTGTCACACTACCCAAGTCTTTCTGTCTCTGTTTTCTGCACCCGGTCATGTCACTGTGATCATCATTCTCCTCCTCCTCACAATGTGCCAATCAACCCAACCCAACACATGGTCCTCAACTCCTCCTCCTCCTCGCTGCAGGCGGTGCAGCAGGTGATCTCCAACCTGCTGGTCTCCCACATCGAGCTGCGGTCGGAGGAGAGCCCCGACATCCAGGCCCACTCCCACCAGCGCAGCCTGGAGAAGGTGGTGGTTCCCCTGGGGGAGACCCTCACCGCTCACCAAGCGCGCTACCTGCAGGTAGGTGGGGGGGGGAAGGACCTCCTTTTTTTTCAGACACGACTGTTGTTTCCCCCTTGTGGCAAATGAGTGCAACTGCAGCTACAACCTTGTGTAAAAACAAAGCCTATTTGGCCATGTATATAAGGCTAGAAAAAGCTCATGGCGCATGTTACATGGCATCTTACTTGGTTGCAAGTTTGAATCATCATCAACTAGACTCAATTGGTCCGCGAGTCATCATTAGAGAACCGAGAATCTCTGTGATGCAATTGGTTCATTAGTGGAGCCTTTGTCCTGTATTCTGTACCTAACTGTAGGGGCCCAGTTCCACGTCACACGCGTCTGTTTCAACTGGGTAGCACAAATGCCATGACTGTAGTTGGGAGATTAGGACAAAACACAGTTATTCTTAGTTCATGCTAAAGTGCAATTTCTACTTCTGTATCCGTACCTACGCATCGCACATATTGCTATTATTTTGACAGATATTGCGATTGGGACATTATTCACCATTAGTGGGAATGATCACAATTTGTGATCGTTGTGGAAAAAACGAAAAAAAAAACTATCACGTGACATTTGTTTGGGTCTGTCCAAAAACAAATTTCACACTTATCAAAAAATTGCAGCGCCTGCAAATGTTTATATTGCACATGGCCAATATTTGATAACATTTCGATTAGCCTTTATAATTGTTGAGCCCGGCCCCTAACGAATAGTGACCCGTTCCTTTGTTCAGCGTTTGTTTCCGTCTCCTTTTGTTCTTCTCCGTTTCCTACGATGTCATTTGAAACATGAAGAAAGGCCGCTCGTTTAACCCGAGCGAAAACGGAAAGAACGAAAGTTAACACGGCACACACCCTGGGAGAACATGAGGTAGTAAGACCATGTTGATGTCAGAAGAGTGTGTTTGGTATAATGGTCTTTAATGCCACGCTGTAATGGATACACGTGTTGTCGTGGTGCGCTGGCGTCAGAGCGGGGCGGCTTTAGTTAGTTTTTCCCCAGAGGGATGCCAGGGGTTCGTGCCGGTGTAACTTCCACATCTCTCTGTGACACAGCTGACATTCGGTCCACCAAACGCCATCCGGGTGCCGTCTTGGATATGTATTGTTGATGATGATAATTCTATACCAATAACTCTGTGTTACTGCCTTGAAATGTTTTATTTCATGGGCTTATTATTTACAGTAAAGTGAATTTACGGAATTTACCACTGTTCTAGCTTTTCAATTATTAGTCATATCTACTTTACTGGTTATTATTTCTCAGAAAAAATAGGCTTTACAATATGGTTACTTAGACTATGGATTTATTGATTCACCTGAAAACATGTCGTGATTCAAGTTATTTCATTACTTGTATTGGGATGGATGATTTTGGCCATATGGCTCTGCCCTAGTTGCAGGTTTTAAACGCTTGGCCCTCCTTTACCTATCTCTTATGTTCAGATAGGGTTTGGAAATGTGGTATGATTGTTGTGCAACAGTCCTCTGGTCAGGGTCCAAAATGAACAGCTGAAGAGACTCAAGACTCACCTGTTCAGAGTTCACCTGGACTCTGCATAGCTTCCCTCCTTATTCCCTAAGTCGCTTTTATCCAAAGCGACTTACAATAAGTACATTTGTCGAAAGAGAGACAGCAATATATCGCTGTGGTACATAGAACTGTACCACATGTGGTACAAGAATAGAACAGGTTTCAAGCATTCATAATTGCAAGGTTAATGGAGCCGGCATAATATCTAGGCTAAGAGCAGAAGTACCAGTCAGCCGGGAGCTCATTCCACCACTGTGGTGCCAGAACAGAGAAGAGTTGGGACTTAGCAAAGCGATGTTTGCCTGTTCTTAGTGATGGTGGTCGGCCAGCTGAAGCTCGAGCTGGGGCATGTAGTCGGACTAATGTTTGGCTAATGTTGACTTGAAACTTGTTCTAATTACCAAGCAATTATGAGTGCTTTTAACTTGTTCTATTTACCTATCAATTCATTGAAACGTGTTTGATTCAAATCTTCTTATCTTACTAAATGACCAAAATGTTGGGCATTTAGCAGAACAATTGCTTGGCCAGTACATTTTTTAACTCATAGGGGGAAAAAAAGTGCCAATTCTAAAAGTACATTTTGGACCCGCCCCTGGGACAGTAATCCATATTGTACAGTGGAAGATGTCCATTGTGTGGACGGTCGCCATAGTAACTGAGTCCTATTCACATTTTTCATAATGGGATTTGAAACATAACAATGGGTTTATTTTATTGAAATAGTGGTGATTCACACTGATTCAATAATGACGAAGCAAATATACAATACAATATCACTTTATTCGGCAAAAGGAAACAAGGATTTTCTTTCACTGGAACGAAAAACAAGAAAGCATACAAATAACATACAAATAGGCTTATAGAAACTAAAAAGGACAAGCAAACCACACATTATTTTACGTTCCCAAATAACCAGGTTTCATGTTGGTTTAAACCAAATTCCACTATGTGTGAATCTGCGTCTACTTGTCTATACAACGGATCTAGAATATGCCAGTGAGAGTTGCGTCTTTGGATCTGAGCAGCGTAAATGTAAAGGCTGATACAGAAATTTGTTCTCTCTCCCAGGGCTGCGAGAACAAAATTACGTCATTTTGTTCTCGCAGCTTGTTCTCGACTCATCGTCCGGGCAGAACTTTTTTCTCACGTCGTGTCCGACAACTATTGTGTGATTGGTCAATTTGAAGTGGCCGTGGTTAATGTGCTTTCCGCCGGCACAGAAGTTTGCTGCTGTGGGCGGGCCCTTTGAGGACTTCCCAGGAGTTCTGCACTTGAGTTTCTCGTGAAGTATGAAATGTCCTGGCCAGAACGAACTTTGTTCTTGCCACCTCGAGAACAAGAACAAATGTATGCATCAGCCTTTATAATGCACTAGTACTACCGGTTGAGGATATAAGGTTACGTTAGTTTTTTTGTTGCGTCCAACGCCATATCCCTGCAGTGGTGATGAAATCTACATCGTACATGTTCCGGCCTCTTCAACCTCGCATTAAGAGCAGCATCGCATCCTGGCGTTGAGTTGATATGAAATACATTTCTATATATAAATATGTTTACACATCTACTGAAGGGATTATATGGCTTGGAATAGCTTGTCATCGTTTAATGTAATTAGTGTTACAAGTCTTCACACAGAGATTTGGCAAAGTGCATCTGGTGGATGGTGGCATTGAGTTCACTGACATTCTTTTATAGTTATGTTAGCCACAGTCTGTAATATCCTCCTATAGTTTTGTAATATATCATTGACAAAATATAGTACAGTACTTTGTTATTGTTTGCACTGGTTTTGCTAGATCATAAAATATTCTGTAGATTAAAAAAAAAAAATACATCTCTTCATAACTGTCGCTTGTGGGTTATACATATTTCTTGTACTGAAAAAAAATCTTCAATCTTCCTGCGCTTTCATATATATTTACAATAAGGTAGTAGTTTAATTTAGTAGGTAGTAGTACAGTTCACAGTAGTGCGCATACGCACTAACAAACATCGACACACTTCTGGATAAGAGGTAAATGGTTTTCTACCTACCATGTGAGGAATGCATTGACTTTGGAAAATAAACAAAATCTATGAGATACATCATGTTTGGATTGTCGTGAAGCAACTAAAAATGACTTGGTTTACAGTGAGGTTTTTTTTGTCATTCATAAATTCATACTGTTGACTTTCTTTTCGACAGATCGCAGCATTTTGAAGCATTTCTGCTCTACTAGTCGATATGCTACAGATCCATGTGTGCTGTCCGTGGATCATCACTAGTGTAGATCACCTGATTGCATCCATAGTTGGTGTTGCCACTAAATATTTCAGTCGTGTTTCGTGTTGTGTGAGTACAGTAGACGGACAACAGTGCGGGTAAAACCACCTCTTCCGACAGGGGGCTCAAACAAACTTGTTACATCTATTGTTTATGCGCTTAATCCCCCATAATCCAACTTTGTACCTCATGTCGCAGAGAGAAAAGTAAGGGAAAAAGGCAGAGCGAGAGCCAAGATATGGTATGGCATGTAGGGCTGGAACCGGCACCTACGCGCTAAAAACTGGCCCAGTGACTGCCGGGTTAAGAGTCTTTATGTGGGGATTACACTAGGGATAGTATGAGAAACCTGTACCATGACATCATCACACATCTAAATCTCTGACTGGTCTGGGGTGTGTTGATAAAATACAGGGGAGTTTGGCCTTCCCTTAGCCACACAGCTAAATGGCGCCTTGGTTAGGGAAGGTGGCGGTTTAAGTGAAGTCGTCAGGGGTTTTGTGACGAACAAGGGGTAGGGTGGGGCTGCTCATCTGTGTCTCCTTATCAGCGCCGCTCCATGAACCAGATCTCGTTCTGCCGGTTGACGTGAGCGGGTTGGTGTAGCCCGCCACGATGAAGGAGTCGTTGATGCACACGCCCGGCGCGTCCAGGACCTCGGCCATGGCGCGGATCTGATTGATGATGGTCACTTCGTTGGTGGGTCCGGTGAAAGGCCTGAAACGTCAAATTCAGCCATGTTTCAAAATGTTTTTACCATTGGGAATCTGAAAAATGGAGGAAAATTGGCAGACATAAATGCTCCACTTCCCTGCGAGGAGGAGCGGTCTCGGAACCACTAACGCGTGAAGGTGTTTTCTCGTTGTTCTCTACACACCTTGTGTACACCACGGCGGCGGGCCAGATCTCGATGAAGATGTCGTTGTCCATGGGCAGCGGCGGCTGGGCCTGGAGGTGGGCGGGCAGGTAGTAGGCCACGGTGACATCGCGGGAAATCACCGACTGGGTGTCGTTTGTGTGGATGACTGTCACGATGGGCAGGCTCATTCCAAGGTAATCACCTGAGAGAAAAAAAAGGATGTTTCATGTACTTTAAGAAACTATCCAGTTTTTTTCGTAGTTTATTTGTTATTGTATGCTTCGATTGTTCTCAGCCTCAATTGTAAGTTGCTTTGGATGCCCTAGTCCGAAACGATGACCAAATGAAACCACATCCACCCAATCCCTCTGAGACGACAAGACATTGGTAGTCAAACTGCGGGGGACTCACCGGTGGAGTTTTGCTGGCAGATGTACCTCATCAGCCTCATGAAGCCATAGCAGATGCTCTGCTCGTAGGTTTCCTCGGACATGGTGATGCACGCCCAGTGGGCCTTCTCATAACTGCGCTTCTCGTAAAGCAGCTCACCACACTGTGGATGAAATCGTTGGGAGAGCAAAGAGGTGAGGTGCACTCTATCTGTATCTCTATATGGCCGCATTTAAAAAGTATGCCAAGATTATAATGGAAAAAGTTAAACCACATTGCATCAGTATTCTTAGGGTGCTATATTTTGATTTAAGGTTGTCAAGCATAAGCAACTTTCAGCAAAATGTTATATTTTGAAGGCTGCTCAGTTCTTTGTGAAGGCCTGAAATTGTCAGTTATTAAATCAGGTCTGTCACAAAACGGTGTCGCTTGGGGAACCTCTGAGGCAGGGTTTCAACAAACCTCATTACTAAACCAATTAGGCCTTTTATATTTAAACGCTTCCCAAGGAGATTACTTTAGCTAGCTTAATGTATTCAGTGATGTGGTCATCACCTATAACCTCACCTTGCTATTGAAGAGTTATAGCAGTGAATCAATATGCATGCCCTTCTTTTCAAATCCTGTTTGTTTACAAGAAAACCTCTACCTTTTACAAGTGCAGGAACCGGTTTCTGCCAGCAAGGTCCAGGGTTGCTCAATGCCTTGTGACCCCCTCACAAGGCATTGAGCAACCCTGGACCTTGCTGGCAGAAACCGGTTCCTGCAACAAGGAACATGACCTCGCTGGCTGGGGGGGGGGAGCCTGAGCTAGTGCAAGGGTTAGAGATATACCAGCTAGACACCAACAGCTGCGATCACCCCAATCCACTGCAGCGGTGAGATATGCACAGAAGCCAGAACTCTGGCTTCTGTGCATATCGTATACACCCAGCTGGTCGAGCAATGTGCTGTCCTGGAGGTGACCTCCAACCAAGTCTGAGGCCATTGTTCTCTGCAAGAAAATGATTGCTTGCTTCCTTCAGCCGAGGGATTATCCCAAGTGGAGGAGGTCTTAATCACAGTGAGGGTAAAAGGGACTGTGAGCTTGACTGCCTGCCAGGTGCAGCTCTGGAGCCATGTTCCCATCCTCAACCATGTCCACCAGCTTTGGGCAATGCTCGAGAGATAATGATAATGATTCCTGCTACAAGTGGCTAAAATGACTTTCCTAATGGTCTGGGCCTCACTCTTCGTGATAAGATGAGCGTAGTGAACCCTGAATCAATGCACAGCTGAGGGTGGCTCTGGAACCTGATACAAGGATGCCCTCCCTCTTGTACCAGGCATGACTGGGACGAGACCTCTGGGCAGACACAGCACGTGCTGGAGGAACGATATGATTTATATCTCCCGGCTCCCCTGATGAAAATACCCGAGAGTCCCCATAGGGAGGCAGTTGTCAGGGTAAAGGGATATGTGGCACGATGTCCTCCTAATACATGATAATGGTCCTAATGTGCCATCATATTTATGTTGCATATTCCTCTGCGAAAGTTTGTAATTTACCTTCACACATCGAAATCGATCAATGGCCAATTCTGTGTAGACATGACTGTATTCAGGACTGTGTGTTGCTCTGTGGTGCTGGGGTGAGTAAAAATTGAGGTACCTTCTCCTTGTGCGTGAGGAGGTTGAACGGGACCTGCTCTCTGCTACTACGTCCCTCGTCGTTGCTTGTCAGCAGCTGGATGGGTTCGGCCATGTCTGTGAACGGAAGAAAACGTATGCAATTCATTCATTCATTCCAGACAGTATTGGTCGCAAAAAAGTACTTTAATGTACAGTACACCATGTTAATATAGTAAATTTGTACTACAGATTGTTTTTTGGTCAAATGCGGCTTTCATGTACAAAATGGAGCAGTTTAGGTCTCAAACTGAACAGAATACGCAGAACTCACTTCCTGGGATCACAAGGGTTTTAAGCAAGAGACGGGCGGGCGTCTCACAAATTTCATTTTCTGTCCCATGACTAGATATCAACGTCCTCACCCGGCTACAACCCAAAGGGATCCTAGCCCACACTTAAGTGTCATCATTATTAGGTACAGAAATCAGCAAGGACTGCACAATTACAATGATTGTTGAGTGTCAATATGATGTATGGCGATTCTGTAAATATTGCGATAGATTTGTTTTTATATGGTGCAATTTTGACCACAAGTGAGGGTATGATGAGAGCCTTGTTTATAGTAACTACTCCCACAATCTAATTAGAAATAGTACAATGCTAGTTTGCTCACAAAACCGATCAGTGTGAAGGGGGGGGGGGGGGGGCAGGTGTGCAAGCTGAATGGGTCAAGGTTGTAGGCTTTAGTGTTTCTTTGTTACACGACTTTCAATTTTGGGGCGGGGGAGGGCAAGCAACATTGTGTAACCCTGCATACATCCATATCAAATGAAATCAGTGCTCTCTGTCTCCTATTGTTTTAAAGCTACTATATACACACACACACACACACACACAAGAGGGACAAACAATGCTGTCCTATTGAGCTGTGATGAGGCGCGGTGAAAAGCCAAGGTTGTTAAAGGGGTGGATAAACCAAAGCGTGTAGACGGCCTACTCTACTTTGTTGACTGAAAACTGCCCCCCCCCCCCCCCCCCCACCACCACCACCAAGTAACTAATGGCTGGCATTTACGCCACTGCAATTACAGTAAACCAGTTTAGCTCAAACCCAGTTGAGTCCCAGCGGCAGTGCTTAGGGCAGGATTAGGGGGATCAGAACCTGGCTACAAACAGGCTAGCTAATCCTGCACAGGCAGAACACGGGTCATTCCACACGTTTACTGCATCACTGTTGGATTCTGTTATGCATTCTATTTTCCCATCTCATGTCACATGAACGTTTTTTTCATTATTTGTCATGTGAAGCACTGAAGTTCATATAATTTCATAGTTGGTAATCACTGAGCTGCATTTCTTGTATGAAAGCTGCTATACAAATAAAGTATATAATTATGATGAGTAAAATAGGATATAGACACTGTTTTAAGTGCTTTCTTTATTAAATCAATGAGAAATTGTCAATAGGAATGCCTCAAAGGGTAATTTGCAAAAGGTAAACACAGTAGTACACACACACACACACACAGTATGTTGCCAACACACCCACAGTCCATTGAGAAAATGAATACATTCTGGCCTTCTGCAGCCATGTCTCATACATAGTTCAGTACTTGAAACTGCATCAGATTTACATGTGATCAAATGTGATCCACGTGTAAACATGTCAATAATGAACAGAAACACACCATCAACTTCTGCTGATGGTGCTGCTGGTTTTAAGTCTATATTTGAAGCCCATGAGAGAGGGGAACGCTACGAAAAGGTCATGTGTCATTTGCTCTGCTGTGTGTACAGCACAGCACAGCACAGACGTCAAATACCGCATGTGTCCACACTACAGCCAGGACGGACACAACAACAACACGGATTACTTTAGATGCAGATGTACCTTGAGGGACCTCCACCTGGTGGCCCCTTGCGATGTCCTGCCAGTAGTTGAGCAGTCGGTCGTGGTCGTGGTGGAGGTCCTCTCCCTCGTCCATGGTGGCGGTCTCCTCCTCGTCCCCCCCCTCCTCCAGGCTGCCGCGGCCCGAGTCCTGCGGCTCCTCGCTGAACGACTCGAGGTCCTCCAGCGTGATCATGCCGCCGCCGCCCGCCTCTGAACCACCACCACCACCGCTTAACTGGCAGCCACCGCGGTCCATGGTCGTTCCTATGACGTTTATTATGATGTCCAACGAGACGCGTATTCGCCTATATTATGCTCTATTGCAGTGTTTAATTTAATACAACCCGCTGTATTCGCACACCTCACACCGGTAATACGTGGTTTATCGTCGCGCATTTAGTCATACTTATTCTCTTGTTGTAAAAAACAACAACAACAAAAGTCTTATCTTATCGTGTAAAAGGTTGAGAATAACAACACACTAGCGCCGCGGGTCGGGACGCCTTCTGTGGGCGAGAGGTTACAGCTGGACGCTTTATATAGGAGACTAGGCGGGAGAACCACGTGACTCTCTGGTCCGCCCGCTGCCGGCCTCGCCCACTTCACCAGTCGCCTATAAATAACAAACACTCTGACGCGTTTCGACGAATGTTTTTTTTTTTTCTTTATTGTGAGAGTTGAGTTGAAATAAAAAAATATATTATATAAGACAATGAACACTGAGCAATATCATGTGCAATATTACCTTTCAGCATCATGTGCATTTTTCTCAATATCACGTGCGATATTAATATTACTGCACAATATCGTGTGCTATATTATTAATATCATGTTACCTCTAAATACTACCTTGCAATATTACCTCTCATCTCCTCTCGTCATCATGTGCAATATTGTTAATGTCATGTGCAATACTTCTTCTCAATATTATCCTTGCAATATTACCATGCTGCATTACCTTTCGTTATTATGTGCAATATTCTTAATATTCTTAATATTCTTTATATCATGTGCGATACTTCCTCTTACCATTACTATTATTACCACCCTTTTATTACACTTCAATTATTGCCAAATAGTTTTTGCTGACTGAATATCTTATCTTACCTATATTTGTATACTTCTCCTAGGACTTACTGTAAATTTGTAAATCTGTTATTATTTGTATTATTCTACAGTTTATTTCTCTATTGTTTTATTCTATTGCTATGCAACCTGGCACAAGAATTTCCTTCAGGATCAATAAAGTTCTATCTTTTCTTATCTTTCTCCATTAGCTATATTATAAGTTATATAATCCTCTCTGTTTTAATATGTCCTTTCACAGGGGTCTTACTCATTCGCATCCCAATCCCTATACCTAATAAAATTAAATAAGATAAGGTAAGATAGAACTTTATTCATCCCGAAGGAAATTCTTGTGCCAGAGGTTGCTTGAAAATGCCAACAACGTAAGAATAACAACAATAGAATAATACATGTGCAGTGTATAAGCCTAATAGAAAAACAATATCGGTAAGATGTATTTGGTGACAAAATATGTTGCCAATGGTATTGGATAAAAACTATAGAATAATTAATATACAGTGTATAAGCCTAATAGAGTAATAATATAGAATAGATATATTTAGGAAAAGAACAATTTGGCAATAGTATTGAGAAGTAGTGTTGCACATGATGTTAGGAATATTGCATATGTCCAATGTTTCAACTGTCCTTCCCGCCGAAG
Source organism: Coryphaenoides rupestris (assembly GCA_002895965.2). Lineage (NCBI taxonomy): Eukaryota > Metazoa > Chordata > Actinopteri > Gadiformes > Macrouridae > Coryphaenoides > Coryphaenoides rupestris. Next base: position 53,662 of record PIJE02001742.1, read on the forward strand.
GGGGAGGTGTTATATAGTTTACAATGATGATAATGATATAACTATCTGACAACCATTATAATCATCTGCACACACGTACACACACACATAGATAATATCTCTAGGACGGGTACTCTCTCTAGCCGATTCCTCGTATCACCATAGATACGCAGGCCTGAACCAACCAGTCGTTGCGCTCTCCTGGGGATGCTCAGAAAAGCCTCCATCAGAGATGTGTGACCGTTGGCCTTCTTCTCTAGCTTCCATAATGATCATGATTGTGCGTCCTTTCATCTCCCCTGCCCCCCACGTCATTCATGTTAAAGAACCATTATTGTGTCACACAGTTACGTTACAATGCAGCTATGAGTGGATGTCTCAGGGGCGACAATGTGATATGCAGACAATAAGTGCAACATATTTCCACTTCAATTCTCTATGTTAAAAGAAACTGGACGGCAAAGGGCTTACAGGATGTTATTGTCTCATTGCATCACATAATCACATGATGGACCAGAGGGGGCCGCTCACACTGTCGGGGGTCCATGCCTCAATTAACAAAGGTTTTGGTCATGTGATCTTTCTGCAATTTTCTGGGAAGAAAGAGGTTTCTGCATCTGTTTTGCACTTTAGAAATGGCACTGGTCATTATAATTTAGTTTTGTGGTATTGTGCTTCTGCTTTGATTTGCAATAGTAGTGGTATTATGAGTTATTATAATGCGTGTGTGTGTATATACAGTATATATATATATATACAGTATATTATATTTGATGAAACGTCTGGTGATAATTTACTATCCGGTACATGGGTCGTTCTTTTCTTATCTGTTTGTCCGAGGGTTTAGCCTGTTGTTAGCTCAGCAGATGGTGTCTTAAAGGGCTGCGTCTCCTATTTTGTTGTGATTGAAATGCACGTCAAGTCATCAGTTGCGCTGGTTCATGTGTCTCGCTGGCTTGAATGCTTTATCTGCAATATCTCTGTTGTTCGCTAACGTCTATTAGCCTAATGTCTTGTAAGTCATGATTTGATAGGTCGGAACCCCTTTTCCCTGTCTGGGATTAATAACTTGGTCTATATGATCTTATTTTATCACTCAAAAACAATTCACCGCCTGGAGATAATCAAGTTAAATATTTAGCCTTGTTGGTAAAAAATTATTGATCAAATATGAGTTTCCTGTCATGTTTTGTAACGGTTTGCAGAAAATCTGTTTATTCCAACAGTCGAACAGTACTCTGCACTTTTGTACAATCAGCTTTCCTAAACAAAATTATAATGAAATACAATAGAGAATAGAACATATAATAACAAAGGTGATTCGGACGCTGTTCTTCAACCGCCATAGAAGCCCGGCTGTGCTTCCCGTCACCGGCAGCCATCACTGGTGGCAGATGGCGAAGGAAGCCACCTGCAGGAACTCTCCTGACCGCTTTGTTGTGACACCACTTCAGGCATCGTGGCATGGGCTCTGGCGATGCTCTTCCAAAGGTCAGCCGAATTAAAAGGAGAAATCTGACCCTGTGCTTTTGTGCTTCAGTGTCACGGAGGATCTGCTGTGGCAGGTCGTCCGGCGAGATCACGTTCCGCTGGCAGGCAGCCCACCCACCCGAGATGGAGAACAGGGCCGGCCATGCTGCTGGCCGTTGAGCTTTGTTTTAATGACCAGTAAAATAAGTCACAAACGCATGGTGCATTGAAATAGGGCTTGGCAATGCGGCCAAAATCGTCGTATGCCGATATAGGCCATTTTATATCACGAGATCTATATATTTACATTTACAGTACATTTAGGGCAGATGCTTTTATCCAAAGCGACTTACAAAGAGTACATTTGTAGAAAGAGACACCAATATATCACTATGGTACATAAAGATAAGAATCGAGCAGGTTTCAAGCATTCATAATTGCAAGGTTAATAGAACAAGTTTCATAATTGCTAGGTTGCCTGTCTATAGGCTACAGTTTATATAAAATAACCATATGGTAAAGCCTATATTTGTATATTGCTGTGTGAATTATCTACTTCACAAATGAAAAATATGGATTACTGTTGATTGATATTATGATGTCTAAAATCTATATATTCCCCACCCCTACACTGAAATGAGAAAGTTAGTGGCCAAAACAGCTTAATCGATGTAATTAAAACTCTAGACTGAGTCTTGTGTTCTTCTATGTACTCACACAGCAGGGTTGTTCAGTAGGACCTACCCAGTCCCAGTCTGACTGCGGTCTAACACTCAGCCTTGTTCACTTCATTTAAAAGCATAAATTGCTCCCATTTCCATTTCTTTTCATTCTGATTTTTCAACATAAAAGGAGACTTGGTTCCTTTCAAATGGCGAAACATAAAACCCAGTCAACACACTCACGCTCTCAGGTGAGTGGACGCATAGATTAACATTACATTTGTCCTCTAGCTGGCATCCTCCACTTACCGCCCAATTGTGTGCCACGATCTGGGTCACATAATGGAACGCAAGTTGTCACCCATTTTGTCACTGCGTTTGTATCTTTTAGATTCTCTGAAAATGGTCATGACCTGTGTCACCCTCATCTCCCTTCATTCATTTGCTTTGCATAAGTGACATGGAAAACATCATTGCTGATTGTTCAATGTATTGCATAAGGTTGTTGATTATGTATAGCAGAGCTAGTGTGTCTGTGTGCGTGGTGTACTAATGTACTTCTATGATATTGGACTATTTAGGCCAATGTTGTATATTTAGTATCATAAATAATATAGCTTTATTCATTATATATCTAAAGCATCTGGTCCAGCTAATGAGGTGCCACTATACTATTCATTATAGCATAGCCTAGCCTAGCCTATAGCATAGCATAGCATAGCATCCACGTTGAACGGTGGTGTGATTTGTGTCGCTCCCAGGTGCTGGAGAAGTTCACCTCCCGTCTGGTCCAGAACCGAGTGATGGGTCACAAGGACCTGCAATCGCTCACTGGTGATAATTTACTATCCGGTACATGGGTCGTTCTTTTCTTATCTGTTTGTCCGAGGGTTTAGCCTGTTGTTAGCTCAGCAGATGGTGTCTTTAAAGGGCTGCGTCTCCTATTTTGTTGTGATTGAAATGCACGTCAAGTCATCAGTTGCGCTGGTTCATGTGTCTCGCTGGCTTGAATGCTTTATCTGCAATATCTCTGTTGTTCGCTAACGTCTATTAGCCTAATGTCTTGTAAGTCATGATTTGATAGGTCGGAACCCCTTTTCCCTGTCTGGGATTAATAACTTGGTCTATATGATCTTATTTTATCACTCAAAAACAATTCACCGCCTGGAGATAATCAAGTATAAGTACAAGATAATTACATATTTAGCCTTGTTGGGAAAAAATTATTGATCAAATATGAGTTTCCTGTCATGTTTTGTAACGGTTTGCAGAAAATCCGTTTATTCCAACAGTCGAACAGTACTCTGCACTTTTGTACAATCAGCTTTCCTAAACAAAATTATAATGAAATACAATAGAGAATAGAACATAGAATAACAAAGGTGATTCGGACGCTGTTCTTCAACCGCCATAGAAGCCCGGCTGTGCTTCCCGTCACCGGCAGCCATCACTGCTGGCAGATGGCGAAGGAAGCCACCTGCAGGAACTCTCCTGACCGCTTTGTTGTGACACCACTTCAGGCATCGTGGCATGGGCTCTGGCGATGCTCTTCCAAAGGTCAGCCGAATTAAAAGGAGAAATCTGACCCTGTGCTTTTGTGCTTCAGTGTCACGGAGGATCTGCTGTGGCAGGTCGTCCGGCGAGATCACGTTCCGCTGGCAGGCAGCCCACCCACCCGAGATGGAGAACAGGGCCGGCCATGCTGCTGGCCGTTGAGCTTTGTTTTAATGACCAGTAAAATAAGTCACAAACGCATGGTGCATTGTACGCACACAGCAGGGTTGTTCAGTAGGACCTACCCAGTCTGACTGCGGTCTAACACTCAGCCTTTTTCACTTCATTTAAAAGCATAAATTGCTCCCATTTCCATTTCTTTTCTTTCTGATTTTTCAACATAAAAGGAGACTTGGTTCCTTTCAAATAGCGTAACACACTCACGCTCTCAGGTGAGCGGACGCATAGATTAACATTACATTTGTCCTCTAGCTGGCGTCCTCCACTTACCGCCCAATTGTGTGCCACGATCTGGGTCACATAATGGAATGCAAGTTGTCACCCATTTTGTCACTGCGTTTGTATCTTTTAGATTCTCTGAAAATGGTCATGACCCGTGTCACCCTCATTTCCCTTCATTCATTTGCTTTGCATAAGTGACATGGAAAACATCATTGCTGATTGTTCAATGTATTGTATAAGGTTGTTGATTATGTATAGCAGAGCTAGTGTGTCTGTGTGCATGGTATACTAATGTACTTCTATGATATTGGACTATTTAGGCCAATGTTGTATATTTAGTATCATAAATAATATAGCTTTATTCATTATATATCTAAAGCATCTGGTCCAGCTAATGAGGTGCCACTATACTATACATTATAGCATAGCCTAGCCGAGCCTATAGCATAGCATCCACGTTGAACGGTGGTGTGATTTGTGTCACTCCCAGGTGCTGGAGAAGTTCACCTCCCGTCTGGTCCAGAACCGAGTGATGGGTCACAAGGACCTGCAATCGCTCACCAAGTACCAGCTCATCCTGGCCCGGGAGCAGTTCCGGAAGAACCCGCCGCCACACATCATGGTGAGCCGAGCATCTTGACGGGGATGGTGCTTAGTGGTACTAGCTAGCCTCGTTATTGTGCAGTTCTCTCTCATAGGGTATCGTATCGTATCTTATGTTGTTATGTCAAATTAAGATTGAACATTTTCCTGTTTTTACTCTCTGTTTAGTGTTTAATGTTGGGCACCAATTGCACAAAAGCACATTCCTTGCTTGCAAAAACTAGGGCAATAAAGCTGTTTCAGGTTCTGATTCTGACACTTTTATTTTAATGCTTTGCATGAGTTATCTTACCCTTTTGCTTTATTATATTTATTATATATTAGAAAAAAAACATCTAGACCTCATGATACTGTCTTCGGAAAAATAAATATTCTGTTGAACGTGTTTGCAGTGTACACAATTATCTTTTATCGATAATCAAATAACCATTGCTTCAAATCTCACTATACATCACATTTACATTCAAGACAGTGGGCCTTTCCCAACAGGCTGAAATAGCCACTCCATAACACGCGCCTCCACCTAAATCTTCATCAGGGTCGAGTTTCCCTCCGCTGTCAGTCTGGTACTGAGGTGGGCTGGGCTCTCTGTGTCTCTCTGGCCTCCCCTTCAGGGCCCCCAGCAGGGCGTGATGGAGGGGGACTTCGCCCTCTCCATCAGCCTGTGCCACGGCTACGAGCTACTGATGCAGATGGGCCTTCGCTCGCTCTTCCTCTTCACCCAAGGCATCATGGACGGCTCCAAGGGTCGGTCTCTCCCACGTCTCACGTCTAAAACCACAACGGCAATAAAACCCTTAGTGATGCTCACTGTTGCTAGGGAGCAGATTTCACATGCAGGTGCCAGTCGTGGTCGGGTGTCTACTGTGTGTAACGTGTGTGTGTGTGTGGGTGTGGGTGTGTGCGCGCGTGCGGGGGTGTGTGGGGGTGTGTGCGTGCGGGTGTGTGTGTGTGTGGTGTGTGTGTGCGCGCGTGCGTGTGTGTGTGTGTGTTTTACCAGTGAGGGCACGTAATGAGTTGCAGAGAACCCCCGTCTTCATGGACCTCTACAAGGAGATGCAGGCCATGTTTGGGACGCCTTCTGCTGGTACGTGTTCTGCTCTCAGTCTAGAAGAAGACAAATTTCCTCTCTGTGTCTCATGGTAAAACATTCCACCTGTTACATACAGTGTGTCTGCTTAACACACACACATAAACACACACACACGTCTACACTTTTTGATCTGACTTGCAGATCCCGAGCAGCCGTTCATTTACAGCCATCCCAAGCTGCAGAAGCTGGAGGAGGTGGTGGTGCAGCACTTCAGACTGTGGGTGGAGGACTCCTCCAACAAGACCGGTGAGGCTGCTGCTGTGAGCCCACCACCGCCAGGACTTAAGTCTGGAGTCATCGATAGACACGCCCTGGGCCTGTTGTTAGAGGGCTTTAAAAAGTGCATGTTTTGTGAGGACCTAAGATGGTAGCATAACACATTTTTCATTGAAAATACACATTTTATTATCGTGGGTTGTGGTTTATTTCATTTCTTAATAAATTCACACTTTCTTCTGATATTCCCTGATATTTTTAGCTGTTGTATCAAAGTCCACCTTATTTAAACATGGAAACCTAAAGCAGTTCTCTACCTCTCTCTCTCTCTCTCTTGCTCTCTCTCTTTCTCTCTCTCTTTATCTTTCTCTCTCTCTTTATCTTTCTCTTTCTCTCTCCAGCGACCACGTCAAACTCTGCGGGTGAAGAAGTGAGCACCCGGGTCATGATCTTCTCGTCGTTCCGCGAGAGCGTGCAGGAGATCGCCGGCATGTTGAACCGCCACGCTCCGCTGATCAGGGTCATGACCTTCATGGGCCAGGCCTCGGCGGGGAAGGGGGTCAAAGGCTTTACCCAGAAGGAGCAGCTAGAGGTACAGACGAGGGCCAACAAAGTGTCTATGGTTCTGCTTGGCTGTCGGGGGGGGGGGGGAGTTTTATTTTTCCAGACACTGAAAAATATTTATCAGGAAAATATTGGGAAAATTGCATTATTTTCCAACAAGGAACTCTAATGAAGGTGTATTTACGTTGTGATCATTGACAACACAAATGTTGTGTGGGGGGAACAATATTGTGTGTTGACTCAGTAAACACCATCATTACAAAGGGCATTACAAAGGGCTGCTTCTGTGGCTTGGAGAGGTCCCACAGGGTTTCTACTGTGTGTCAAAGGACCTTGTGTGTCAAAATGTTGACATTCCTATCCTAAAGCTGCACATTCCTCTGTTCATATTGCTCACATCACTCAGGGTTTGGACCAGGACATGACCAGGCGGTCCTAGCTATTGTGCAGTTTTAATAGACGGCATGGAAATATAAAACCCAGAGTTTCCTGCTTTATGTCTGGGTGTTGGATGTACCTGGTGGCTATCTACGCCGAATACAACACACGTGTTGATATTTCTCAATATTTATATTTTAGAAATCTTGAAACCTGTGATCACAGATTTGTTGCTTGTATTGTGCTGTATTATATATTGCTATGTTCCTCTATTTCGACTGCACAAAACCTGCTTTGAGTCCAATCCCCTTCTGCATCTCTCCTTCAAACAGAATTAATTATGTATTATTATGTGTATTATGATGATGATGATGACTATTATTATTTTATAAATATTGTACATATTTGATGTATTCATTTAATGTAATATTATTTTCATTCTTTCTCCCTATTTTATATTTATTCATTTTGCTGCCATTTCAAATCAATTGAAGATGTATACACGGCAACAGATATCCTTCAAATAAAAATGAATTAATTCAGGTTCCCCCTCGCTCTCTCTCCATCTCCACCTCTCTCGCTCTCTGCTAGGTGGTGCGGCGTTTCCGCCAGGGGGGCTTCAACACGCTGGTGTCCACCTGCGTGGGGGAGGAGGGGCTGGACATCGGCGAGGTGGACCTCATCGTGTGCTTCGACGCCCAGAAGAGCCCCATCCGCCTGGTGCAGCGCATGGGCCGCACTGGGCGCAAGAGGCAGGGCCGCATCGTGGTCATCCTGGCCGAGGGCCGCGAGGAGAGGGTGAGAGCCGGGCATATTAAGGGATGGAGATGATGATGATGATGATGAAGTAAATGGTAAATGGCTATTCTGAACACATGGCTATTCTGAACAGTGAAATTCTTGTGACAGGGCAGGTGACAGTATGCAAAAAAAGTAGGCAAAGAAATATACACATGAAAATATATACATACAGGAGAGAGGGGCGGAGTCCACCAGTTCACTCGCACCAAGAAAAACAACAACAACAACAACAACAACGATGTCATTAAAACCTCACGATGTCTGAGCCGTGTCTGTCCAGCCCCCCCCGCAAACCCTCGGGACGAACGCATGATTGATGCCGTCTCTCCCCGGCAGACATACAACCAGAGCCAGAGCAACAAGCGCAGCGTGTACAAGTCCATCGTCGGGGACCAGAACCGCTTCCACATGTACCCCAGCAGCCCGCGCATGCTGCCCCCGGGGGTGAGCCCGGCCCTGCACAAGATGCACATCACCACCGGCCAGTTCCACCACGGGGACAGCAGTGGCGGCGGCAGTAGGCGGAGCTCAGGGGGCAGGAGGTCCGGCTCCAAGGTCCATGCCTCCCTCATCCACCCCCAGAACCTGGGTCAGTAGTGAGGAACTCAGCCCTCGCCCACCCCTCCACCTCTTCTCTCTTCTCTCTCTCTCTCGCTCTCTCTCTCTCTCTCTCTCTTCTCTCTCGCATGTTTTGAAGTGCACACCGACGTAGGCTGGGTTCCTGTGTGCTTCAAGTAAACAGGGTTTTATGTGCACATTTGTACTTGGCATTGCTTGACATATTGTATGTTATTAGATGTTGGTAACGTGCTCAGATCTGCACTTCTGCTCTTATCCCAGCTATTTATACAGGCAACTTAGCAATTATGAAACTCATTCTATTAGCCACGCAACTATGAAAAAAACAGCTATTCCTATCTTTATGTACCACAGCGATAGATTGCCGTCTCCTACAACAAATGTACTCTTTGTTTGTAAGTCGCTTTGGATAAAGCGTCTGCCAAATGCCCTAAATGTAAATGTAACATTTGACAATGCACAATTGACGCACGTAAAATTGGAAAAAAAAAAAGACAAAGTCCACTTTACCTGGATGTTGCTATTGGGTGTGTGACACATACAGTGTGTATGTGCCTTTATGGCCTGTGTGTTTGTGCTGTGTGTGCATAGCCGTGTTTCAGGACCGCGTGAAGCCGGACGGGTTTCCTGAAGCCCTGCAGAGTATTCCCTGTGGGCCTCCACCATGAGGCTGGCGGAGGACGAAGCCCCGCCCACCCTGAGACGGTCGCACTTCCTGTCCCTGCCGCACGAGCACACACCCATCGTGAGCGGGCCCGCTCTGACCGGAGTCTGTCTCTCTCTCTCTCGCTCGCTCGCCTCTCTCTCTGTATCCCTGTCTTTCGTCAGTGTCTGTCTTCTTCTGTCTTTCTTTAGTATCACTCTTTCTGTCTTTCTTTAGTGTCTCTCTCTTTCTGTCTTTCATCAGTGTCTCTCTTCTTTCTGTCTTCTTTCTTTAGTGTTTCTCCTCTGTCTTTTTTCTTATCTCTCTCCTTTCTTTCTTTCCTTCTTTGGTCTCTTTTTTTGTTTTTTCTCTCTCTCCCTCTTTTCTTTCTCCTGTCTGAATATGTCGTCCCAAAAAGCAGAGTGTAATCATGTACTGTATTATATGTGTGTTTCTAAAATCACCTCCTCACCTCTCCCTCATCCTTTTATTAGCAGACCCCCAAGGCGGCAGACTCCCCGAGCGGCCCCGGGGCCCGAGAGCTGTCCTTGTTACACTCTGCTTTTTGGGACGACATATTCAGACAGGAGAAAGAAAAGAGGGAGAGAGAGAAAAAACAAAAAAAGAGACCAAAGAAGGAAAGAAAGAAAGGAGAGAGATAAGAAAAAAAGACAGAAAGAGAGAGACACTCAGAAAGACAGAAAGAGAGAGAAAGAGAGAGAGAGAGAGAGAGAGAGAGAGAGAGGAGGCGGGAGGGAGGAGGGAGAGGAGGGGAGAAGAGACAAAGAAGGAAAGAAAGAAAGGAGAGAGATAAGAAAAAAAGACAGAAAGAGAGAGACACTCAGAAAGACAGAAAGAGAGAGACACTGAAGAAAGAGAGACAGAAAGACAGACACTAAAGAAAGACAGAAGAAGACAGACACTGACGAAAGACAGGGATACAGAGAGAGAGCGAGCGAGAGAGAGAGAGAGAGAGAGAGAGAGAGAGCGACAGACTCCGGTCAGAGAGGGCCCGCTCACGGTGGGTGTGTGCTCGCACGGCAGGGACAGGAAGTGCGACCGTCTCAGGGTGGGCGGGGCTTCGTCCTCCGCCAGCCTCATGGTGGAGGCCCACAGGGAATACTCTGCAGGGCTCAGGAACCCGTCCGGCTTCACGCGGTCCTGAAACACGGCTATGCACACACACACACACACACACACGGCATAAAGGCACATACACACTGTGTATGTGTCACACACCCAATAGCAACATCCAGAGCTCACGCCTAGTCGCCAGCTAGCACACACCTCCCCACCACTAGACCCCAGACAGCAAGAGATAGTGGGGAGGAGGAGGGAGAGAGGGGAGAGGAGAGAGGGGGAGAGAGAGATGAGAGAGAGAGAGGAGAGAGGGGAGAGGGAGAGAAGTGAGATAGAAGAGTCAGAAGCTATGTATGGGGGAGAGAGAGGGGTGACGCTCGAGCGGCCCGAGTCCTTCCTGCCCCCGCAGGCTCGCCTACTTGCATCGTGGTCCGCCAACTGCGGTGGGGGTTCTTTCCCCCCCCCGTGGTGGATGATGGTGGTGTACGGTGGGTCGGGTAGACCGAATGATGGTGCATGGCTGTGGTATTGCCATCTGGTGGTTAGGCCCGGCTCTACCTCACACTGATGGAGTGGGTGGTGGTGGCCCCCGGGGGCAGCATGCGCGGGCTGCTGGGGTACATGTGGAAGCGGTTCTGGTCCCCGACGATGGACTTGTACACGCTGCGCTTGTTGCTCTGGCTCTGGTTGTACGTCTGTCGGGGAGAGACGGCATCAATCATGCGTTCGTCCCGAGGGCTGGGCAGACACGGCTCAGACATCGTGAGGTTTTAATGACATCGTTGTTGTTGTTGTTGTTGTTGTTTTTCTTGGTGCGAGTGAACTGGTGGACTCCGCCCCTCTCTCCTGTATGTATATATACATGTATATTTTCATGTGTATATTTCTTTGCCTACTTTTTTTGCATACTGTCACCTGCCCTGTCACAAGAATTTCACTGTTTAGAATAGCCATGTGTTCAGAATAGCCATTTACCATTTACTTCATCATCATCATCATCATCTCCATCCCTTAATATGCCCGGCTCTCACCCTCTCCTCGCGGCCCTCGGCCAGGATGACCACGATGCGGCCCTGCCTCTTGCGCCCAGTGCGGCCCATGCGCTGCACCAGGCGGATGGGGCTCTTCTGGGCGTCGAAGCACACGATGAGGTCCACCTCGCCGATGTCACCAGGCGGTTTGCGATCAGGGATGTGTGCTGCCGCAATAAAGCTGAACAAATACAGTATATCTCATTTCCAATATAACTATTGATCTAACAAACACTTCCAGGTGTAGAGAAAATGAGGATAACTGATTAAAAACAGGTGAGAAATATAATAAGTAAAAGAAAATGTTAAATCCAAATGGACTGCATTTTGTATCGCAGTGAAAGTGCTTTGCAATGTAGGTCTTGCATTCACTCATTCATCCATTGATTGTTCCAGCTCTTCCCCTTCTTTGTGCCGTGAAATAAATGGCTTTTTAAAAAGGTTTTCATTCCTCGTACGCACGCACCGCACAGTGCAGCGGTAATTGCAAGTCCTACCCTTTGGCTAATAATAGTAAATTGTACCTTGTGTGTACCGTTCAGATGAGTGATTGGTTTATAGGGGCTCGACGGTTAAAGGTTTGCCTTTTGATTTTTTTTCCGTAAAAATAAAATGGTATGAACCGGTACACAAACTGCTGCATAGTGTCTAGTATCTTCCTCTTTCTCCCGGTCTGTCTCTGTCTCTGTGTGTGTGTGTCTCTGTCTCTGTGTGTGTCTGTCTCTGCGTCTCTGTCTCTGTGTGTCTGTCTCTGCGTCTCTGTCTCTGTGTGTGTCTGTCTCTGCGTCTCTCTGTCTCTGTGTCTCTGTCTCTGTGTGTCTCTCTCTCTCTGTGTCTCTGTCTGTCTCTGTCTCTCTGTCTCTGTGGGTGTCTGTCTCTGCATCTCTCTGTCTCTGTGTCTCTGTCTCACTCTCTATGTCTCTGTTTCTCTCTCTATGTCTCTGTCTCTCTCTCTCTCTCCTGGTCTCTCTCTCGATGAATAGGTCAATGCAAGCGGCCCTACAATCTCCGTGTCAAGTTCATCCTGACCTCCTACGATAGTGTTGCCATTCGATACCCATGCCTCGCCACCCCCCCACTCTCTTCATGAGATCCTCATAGAGTATGTCCTCACCAGTGTTCAGGTCAAGCCCGTCAGTCTGCCTTGTGCTTCACAGTCCTGCTACCGCAGGGTTCAGGGACAGGCAGCCAATGCATCATCTTGAAGTCACATGTATGGGCCTAATGGACAGAGCAAGTGTGTGTTTGCGTGGTCATAAGACGTGTGACCACGTCACATGACGTCGTGTGCTCAGTCGGTTCTTGTGGGACTCTGAGGACATTGGGATGTTGTGTGCACAAATTCGCACAAATTGATCACGTAGTTCATTGGCCACGCAGTCAGCCTTCTGGGACACTGCATCGATTACCTGTGGACTGATAGTGTACTGGGTTACTGTGTACTAATAGGGTACTGGTTGACTATAAAGGACTCTTGCTAGTGCTTTACCACTAATTAAGGAGCAGACTCTTGGCCAAAGGGACTTGGGGGTCATTAAGGAGCAGGTTGAGGTTCGGCTGGGCAAAAACAGGGTTTCAAAACATTAACTCCCCCCCCCCCCCCCCCCCCCGACTACTGCTGTTGTGTGCTATGTCAATGTGTACATTCAGTAGGCATGTGTATTTTCTTACATGCATAATGAGACCGTGTGTACATGTATCTTGTGTAGGAAGAATGCAGTTACGAAAAGGAGCTTCTGCCTCACCTCCACAAGGCCGATGTCGTCGCCGGCCTCCTCGTGGACGGAGGGGCGGACAAACCCGCCAAGAGACCCACGAAGAAGAAGACCACCAAGACCGGCAAAAGCAAGAGCGCCAGCCGGGCATCGAGCGAAGCGGAGAGAACCGCTGAGGAATCGGAGCGGGACAGCAGAGGAGGGGTGAGGTCCTGCCTGCCGTCGGCCACCACCAGGCTCATGTCTCCTGCGGCAAACGACCCTGACTTTGTGGACTTCAATGGTGAAGAGATGAAGGAAAGTCGTGACCCCGGCACGACCCGAGAGACGAGTGGTGACGCAGAACCCGAGGACGGTATCGGTTCAGAGAATTGCCCCTCGCCCCTCGAGGGTCCTGTGGGCGATCCACTACCCACGGCCGGTGACTGTGACAATGACCCAGGGCTGGAGGAAGACATTGAAATCCAGGCCATGTTTTACCTCCCCAAAGGCGTTCCTGCGGGGTCCTCCTCTCACAAACGGCTCCCAGAGCTACATCCCTCAGAGAGCCTGAGGGTCATACTGGCCAACGTGGCGGAGCTGCTGTCCAGGTCCCCGCCACAGCTGCCCTTTGACTTTGACATGGAGGAGGACATGTTGGACGCGGGGTCGCCTGACACCCCAAACGCGACATCACTACCTCCTTCCCCTGAACGGATGGTGATCCAAGAAGAGGAGCCACATCAGCCCTTCATCCAGGTCAACTTTGACCTGGACGTGGATGATGATGATGATGATGTTGACGATGATGTCATGGTGATGGATGATGTCAGAATGGAGGTAGATGAACAACGGCCACGGGCCCCCACTCCTCCCAGCATCTCCAAGCCCGCCTCTGATCCTCCGGAAGATGGGATGGAGGAACCGGCCGACAGCGCAAGCTGGGACGACGTCTTCAGGGATGAAACGGATCACAAGGTGAGAGACGAAGTTATTCTCATCAACGATCAACCGGCTGAAGATGAGGAACTCCGAACTGCAAAGGGTGCGGTGAGAAGGATCGAGGGTGACGTCAAAAGAGGGAACGGGAGCGGCAGGAAAACGCCGGCACGGTCGGTTGACGTGGATGTGGATCAGCAGCAGGGGGGGGACAGTGTAGCCGCGCAGTGCCGCGCAGCCCTCTGGTTGGACCAGAGCATGGATCTATTCGGCGAGGACGAGGCCGAACAGATACGCACGCCGGAGGAGGAGGATGTCTCCGCGGCGACAGACGCTGTGTTGCCGGGCCAACATACCCCCACCGCCGCTGATGGAACCGAACCTCGGACGTCTCCTGCAGCAACTACGACCACCCACAGCCCCCGACACACGCACGCGGTCAGAAACGTCCACCCACCGCGAACCACGTTGGAGACCTCCCGACGAGTCTCTCACATCACCGCCGCACCAAGCGACCACGGTACAGACGCGTTTAATTCCAATTTCAGGCTCGGCGGTATCGACAGCACGTCTTCCACAGAAGAACGACTGAAGTCGGATTCCTTTGACTCCTCCTGCGATTTGTATGCGGTGAACTTTGACCTGGGATATTCTCTGGACGACTCTGAGGAGGAAGAGGAAGAGGGCATGGCTCCGGTCTCCGTGGTGACCGCCTCCTCGTCACCCCCATGGAAAGAGCAGCAGCAGCATCTGGGTGGGGCGTCCGTGACGGTGCCCGCGACAACCATCCCCGACTCCTCCACTCCTCTCCGCGGCCTCCCCAGACCAGGCGAGCGGAGGCTGTCCACTCCCCTAAGTCGATCGCTTCAGCGCGTGGCAGGAGATACCGGCCGCTTTCTCCTCGCCTCACCTTTGACCTCTAAGGGCGGCGGCGCTCTCCCGTCCCCGATCACATCGGGGCTTCTGAGGCGGACTCTCCTCCCTGGTCCTTCGTCCGGTTTGCCGGGCGGTTTGAAGAGGAAACAGGAGGAAGAGGAGGAGAGTCTCGGCAGTGAGGCCAAGAGGTCCAACACCAGCTGGGCCAGGACACTCAGCAAGGAGGACCGCATGGGGCCCGGGTCCTTGTCCAGCCCGCCTGCTCATCCAGGTGGGTCTACCCGTACTAATAGTTAACTAATGCCTAATAACCAAATGTCTTTGTTCCTCTTCCCTCAAGACTAGGAGTCTTTCCCTTTTGCCAGGCGGACACTGTAAATAAGAATCTGTTCTTTGTGACTTGTCTGATTAAATCTACCCCAACCCAGTTTCCCTTTGGCTTTCGTGAAGCCTAAGGATTTAAAAAAAAAAAAAAGGATTTTAATGATGACCAAATTGCTTGCAGAAAGCATTGACTTATGAGCCATTTGTATTAATGCAGCAATGTGAATGAATCTCAGAGCAATGCGGGCTACAGTGTTGTAAGACCAGCCAGTCCAGACCACTCACACTCACTGCCGCCCTGTTCTCCTGCCCAGGTGTGTCTGACAGTGAGGAGGAGGAGGTTGGGATCCACAGGAGAAGACCTCAGGCCCGGGCCAACCCTTTGTCCTCACCGGATGAGGTGAGGCTGCTTGTCACGCATGCTTGACTTATCGTATACAATTGTGTGCGGACATTAAGGTTTGAACCCAGAAGCTTTTGAGCTGGGAGTCAAACACAGTAACCAGAGTGGACTGTCCTGCTGTAATACAATTATTGAAGCGATTGGGCAAATCGATAATTCCAGGCGGATGTGATTATTATTGACAGGAAAGCCCTGTCGGAACTGGCAGTCTATAACGTAACATTTTCCACATTACAGATATTACCAAACCATGTTGTGCAACCTCATTGAACACAGAAACAGAATTGTTAAGGCGATGTAAAGACAGCAGCTAATCAGGTGGTCGATCTATCAATTACGGAATGCATTTTAAATGGTAGGTAAAAAAAAACAACAAACAACAAAACAACGACATTGAAAGGGTCTGATATCGCATGACGCATTGGGCTTTTCAATTATCCCCCCTGTACCGTCTCCTCGGTGCCAGAACTTACTGTTGGCATGGCAACTAGAGCCATTAGGTCCTTATCTGGCCAACTGATAATGGTGATACAACACCAAACAGTGATGTCCTCCTTTCAGATGGACGTGGATTGTAAAAACAACAAAAACAAACAAGAACATGTTATTATTATTATTATATAGATTGTGTCTGTGTGTGTGTGTTTTCAGTGTATCTTGTATCTCTGTGTCTCCGCTAGCCCAGGACATTTAGCGACGTGGATTCTCCTGTTGTAGTGAGGAGGAAAAAGTCAGCAGTGCTGAATATAGTAAGATTCTATATAATATTGTGTTGTCGTTATGCATTTGTGTTGCATTTCATTTATTCAAAACCTTTATTCAAGTCAATTAATTTAATGTAATTAATATGGTATATCTGTATGCTACTTATCTACATGATAGACATTCACATTGTTTTGTGTATACTGTATATGTTCAAATGTTTCTTGTCTCTGTTTGCTTCCGCTAGTCCAAGGTATTAAGCGACGTGGATTCTCCTGTTGTCGTGAAGAGGAGGAATACTGCAGTACTGAATATAGTAAGACTTCCCAAGCCCTTATTGTTATGTTATTTATTGTATTATTATTGTATTATTTTGTATTTATTGTGTTATTCTGTTATTTTAGCTTTACGAAGGTTTCATTCGATGCCTTTTTATTCAAATAATGCAATGTCACGTACGTATACGTGCTGTCTGTACTCGTGTGTTTATAACACACATTAGTTGTCGTCAGTAAACGGCGT
Organism: Coryphaenoides rupestris; assembly: GCA_002895965.2. Lineage (NCBI taxonomy): Eukaryota > Metazoa > Chordata > Actinopteri > Gadiformes > Macrouridae > Coryphaenoides > Coryphaenoides rupestris. The sequence goes on from PIJE02001742.1 coordinate 70,177, forward strand.
CTACTGTCTGTTCAGTCCGATGACATCGCGGGAGGAGGCGTGTCCGACGACGACTTTCAGAACGACTCGACATTCTCAAGCAAGCCCCGCCCCTCGGGAGCCGCCAGGCCAAGCCAACAGCAGGCAAAGGCACAGGTCTGTCTCTGGAATACAACAACAACAACAACAACAACAACAACAACAACAAACACAACAACAACTCGGAGGCTTTGCTTGAGGCATTTCATTGGAGGGGAGGATACTGTGTGTATACCCCCCAGCGCCGTGTTGGCTGGTCATGTGGTTATTATGTGGTCAGGTGTCATCCTGGCTTTGGTGTGATTGGCCGGTTAATTCCCATCAGTGTGCCCTGCATGAATCCCAGCTGTCAAAATAGAAATGACAAAAGAATGTCATTAATTTCCTATTCTTTTGATGAAACATGACTTATTTTTACATATCTTTCTTGTCGACATTTTCTCACGGTTGCCACGGCTCCCTCACCCTTCCCAGAAGCCCAAGCGGCGAGGCGGGCGGCACTTCCTGGATGAGGAGGCGGAGCTTTCGGGCGAGGAGGGGCTATCCTCTGACGAAGAGGACGGTGAAGACCTCAACCGGTCCCTCGAAGGCTTTGTCGTGGACAACTCTCATGTTTCCCAGGGGATGAATGGTTAGTTCATTAGTCAATAGCCTCTCTTGCATAACGCTGTAATTGAGTGAGTATTGAATATTCTCAATATCATGTGCAATACTACTTCTCAATATGACCTTTCAATGTTACTTTGCAATATTACCTTTCAACATCATGTGCAATATTCCTAATATCATGTGCAACACTACTTCTACAACCAATACCATTGCCAACTTATTTTTTTACGAAATATATATTACCTTTACTGTAACTCTATTAGGCTTATACACTGTACCTTTTTTATTCTATTGTTTTCATTCTTATGTTGTTGGTATTTTTGAGCAGAACCTGTCGCACAATAATTTCCTTGGGGATGAAAAAAGTTCTATCTTATCTTATCTTCTCTTATCTTTGTCTCTCCTAGATTCTGAGATGCAGGGGATGTACCTGAAGTCTGTGAGGAGCCCTGTGGCCTCGGGCCCCAAGTACAAAATGGTGTACAAACCGTACCACAACATGGACATCTTCTCCCAGGTGCTGAACAACACTCCAGAGACTTTCAGCTTTCATGTCACCCGCGGCGCACGTAAAGAGCACAGGGAACGTTGTTCAGACATGCGGAGCCTCTCGGTTTGTTAAAAGGTGTCATAATAAAAAAAAAAACAAAAAAAAGACCCACCTGGATTTGGATCGTAACACTCAGAAACATTCACAGCATTGTCGAATTCCGAACCTTGGACATATCCTCCTTCGCAATGTGTTTAAGTACAAAAGCAAAGACAGACTTCAATCTAAATTGTGCTTCGATTATTCGCCATTGATACATTTTTATTAAAGGCAAGTTACGTGACTTGTCTTTTTAGAGGCATGTCAGTGATGAGCAGGTGGGTAGCTAGTTGTCCTTTTCAGTCAAAAGGGGGACTGCAGACATTGGCGTTTGAACCCAGAAGAAACAAAACCACCACTAACGGTCTCACATCTTTTGCTTCCACCCCCCCCCCCCAGATTCCAGAGATGGATGAGACGTATGCAGAGGACAGCTTTGTGGTGGGCAGTGACGAAGAGGTGGACGAGGAGGAGGAGGAAGGAGGCAATCCGGAGGAGGTGGTGGATCTCGTCCTCGAGGACTCGTATGTGGACGGGAGGAAGCAGTACACTACCAGGCGCCGGGCACTGCTACACCACATGAGGTCAAAGGCGGGCTCCACCGGAGGCCAGGGGGCGGGGCCACGGGGGGCGGGGCACCAGGGGCTGGGGTCCCGGGGGGCCCCAAAGGAGACGGAGGCTAACAGCAAGCGTTCGCGCATCGTGCGCATTCAGGACTCCAGTGAAGAGGAGGGGGAGGGGGAGGAGGACGGGAAGAAGGGGGGAGATGCCGCAGTGGTTAAAGACAAAAGAGACGACGACGCCCTCTTCAGGCCACCGGCTGTACCACGTGACTTGAGGCTGGACAAACCGCCAAGGCAACAAAATGCTTCCTTGTCCTCTGCCGCCTCCTCCTCCTCCTCCTCCTCCAGCCTAGCATCCAAGATCTCCTCCCTTAGCAGGAAGATGGACCGGCCTTCCATTGAGGACCAGTTCAGAGAAAGGTCTTTTTTTGTTTTTACCCATCATGCCCCACGGAATGCCCCATCCACTAGACGAGACCCTATCCACCCTGACATGCCTTACTTCCACCTGCAGGTGTCGCCAGAGGTTAGAAAACCAGGCCCGGCTGTCTGAGGAGCTGGACTTTGAGGAGTCAGAGTCCATATTGGCCACACGGAAAACACCACAGGTACCCTACCACCCTGTCTGGAGAGTCAAGCAATATCTCTTTAAAGGAAAATGTTTTGATACATTTCATCAATTGCCAATAGCCACTGGCTTGTGATTGGTTGAAATTCAGTTGGAAGCTGATTGGTTATATTCAACTTCAAACAGCACATATGTTTCCCACTTCCCCTATTGACCTGCATGAAATGGCGAGGCTTACCAAGACTTCCCGTCGACTATATAATAAAAATATTAACTGTGGCTCTATAATCAGGGATACTGGACTAGTCGTCACATGACCCACGCACTGCGGTGTTCCCCTTTCCCAGACTCCTACATCCACCCTGTCGTCGAGGGCCCAGCCAACAAGCTACAAGCCCAGTGGTCAGGCTTCATCGGCGGGCGGACCCTCCATTCTTTCCACCCCCACCACCAGCACCACCCCCAAGCAGTGTCTGCTCCGGGGACAGCCGCTGCATCAGCAGCAGCGCCGACGTGGGTTGAGCAGCCTGCGCGCAGCGCCACGCGGTAACCGTGCACGTGTGCTCGCTGGACGGCGGCTACTTGTCCTCAGCACCCCGCACGGCGGCCAGACCGCGCCACAGCCAGTCGGAGCTAGCGGCCCCGCAGCAACCCGCAAGCGATTGGTGGGACAGGGTGCAGGGCCCTGCAGGGTGCTAGTTCGAGCGGGTCTGTCTGCGAGTCGTGGAGAAGGACGCACCAAACCAGTGAGGGGGTGGGGGGGGGCTGTCCGTCAATCCATCTTTATTTGACTGCATGGCAATCACTGACAGGGATTTTAAGGGTAAAGGCTGGTTACCCATTGATCGCAGCAAAACCAATCTGTTCAAGTCAAAGTAAAAGTGTTTTATTTGTGTGATTTATCGCACTGACCCCCACTTGGTGTGGCGCCCCGCTCGAATCTGCCGCCGTGCTGCGTTCAAGATTCAAAATATCAGTAATTCTGAACGCAAATTCCTGAGTTGGTTGTGGTAAAAATAAAAGGAATGGACAGGTACACAGAACAACCGTGTAATCTGATCTAGTATCTTCCCTTCTCTCTGTCTTTGTCTCTCTCTCGCTCTCCCTCTTTTTCACTCTCTCACGCGCTCTGTTCCTCTCTCAAATTTCTCTCTTTCTCTCCCCCCCTCTTTCTCTCTCGCTGTCTTTCGCTCGCCTTCTCTATTTCTCTCTGTCTCTCCGTCTCTCACTCGCTCTCGCCCTCGCCCTCTTTTTCACTCTTTCACTCTTTCTCTCTCCCCCTCTTGCTCCCCCCACCCCTCTCCTTCGCTCTCTCTCTCTCTCGCTCTCTCTCTTTCTCTCTCTTCTCTCTCTCCCCCCCTACCTCAGGGGGAGGTGGGGCTCCCTTCCAGCGGACGCGCCACTTCGACGGCACGCTGGCATGGCTGGTGCAGGCGGGCGTGCGGCTGCTGTGGAGCGACGGGCCGCAGGACAGCGCCCGCCTGCTGGCAGAGCTGGCGCGGCTGGAGCAGCGTAAGGGCCAGGCCATCGCCGTGCCGCTGGAGGTCAGAGGTCAGCACAGGCAGCAGGCGCTGCAGTTCTACCTGGCGCTGCCCGGCGTGGGCTACGTGCACGCGCTGCACCTGTGCCACAACTTCCCCTCCGTCGCCCGCTTCATCAACAGGTGAGGATGTGATGTCATCGTTAGGGGGTGGCAGTAGCTCAGGAGGTGGTGAGGGTGGTTGTCTGGCAACAGGAAGGTTGCTGGTTCAATCCCCGGGCTCTACCTAGCTAAGTGTCGAGGTGTCCCTGACCAAGACGCCACCTAACCCTAACTGCTCCTGACGTGTTGGTTGTTACCTTGCATGGTTGGCACCGCCGTCGGTGTATGAATGGGTGAATGTGAGGCGATACTGTAAAGGGCTTTGGATAAAAACGCAATCCATTTTTCATCGCTTATTAATATAAAGAGTCTCATTATCCCGACCAGGACAGTGTCTAAACATGAGCGTTGCATAGAAATGACCCCGTCTTCTTCTCGGTGGTCTTTTCTACTTCACGTCGGCTTTATATATCACTCATTATTGCCATAATTAATTTGACATCGACACAGGCAGCTAAATGGCGATTTGAAACCACGCAAGAGCTTTAAACATGAATCAGAACCGTTGCATTTTGAAGCGATTCCGCTCGCTTCCTAGATCTACAGATGTTCCTCTGGTAACGTAAACGTGGTCACAGTAAGCTAGAGGAACAGTCCCAGTGCTTTGGTTGTTAATTTGGATCGTCAGAATCGTTAGACAACTACCCAATCACATTGCACGACAAAAGATGACAAGGTCCGCAACACAAGAAAGTTCTCCAGGTACGCGACATGAAAAGTGTAGATTAGTGTCGACTATTTTCTGTCGAATTCGTCATTTCTGTCGAGCGCCCAAGTATTAATTCTCCAGCCTTTATTCTCCCCAACCCACCACCACCACCACCACCACCACCATGGTCTTCCTGCACCCACAGCTCCGTGGAGGCCATCCAGAAGGGAGGGGCGATGAGCCGCAGCCGGGCCGAGGAGGTCTACCGCTGCTTGCGCTACTCCTGCGACTCCTTCGTCCTCAACACCTCCTCCACAGCCAAGAGGCGAAGCTAGCATGGCTAACGCTACAAATCACTACTGCTGCATTTTGGGGGGTTTCTTTCAGCGTCCTTTGCACTGAATGTAATTATGTCACCGCATTTGTTGTTTTCGGCTATTCTTTTTTTATTCTGTTATTATTTTGATATTCTTGATCATGCATGTTCTAGATTGACAATAATTTGGTGGTACGATATGTATTTATGTATGTATGTATGTAAATAATATTTATTTAACACATTGGTTCTCTTTGAAGTACCTTTTCAGAGAATGTAAAATACAATATATGATTTGAATATCTATATGACAAACAAGAATTCATATTTGATGCAAATCTCCTTTGAGATTGAAATAAGAGATTCATGTTTACCTGTTGTAAGAAGAAAAGTCAACTATTTATAATAAAACAGACGTTTTTCCAACATCATTTTGTGGCTTGTCTTTACTGCCGTGCGATGTCCACCTCTTGCCACTAGAGGTCGGTATTAGCTATTGACACAAGGAACAAGTGTATTCCATTCATTGGATAATGAATGGATTCCTTGACTACAACTTCCAAGGCCCATCTCCCAATAACAACACTCTTCCCCAGCATCAGACGACACGGAAACACATCGCCCACTAGGTAACACATGGAAACACTAGGAGTACTCAAACATTCAAATGACGGTAATAAAATAAATGCAACTGGATTTATTCAGTCATTCATTACAAAAAAAAAAATACAGATTGCTCGATGCAACATTTTTACAGATGTACAGAACATACAGGCAACAGTGGTGAACGTGAACCATTAAGTTCATTTTTTAACTAATGTCAGCAATCACATTCGTCTGTCGAACGGCATAATAAGCCGACTAACACGTGAAAACTCAACACAGCTTAAAAATAAGAACTTATAGAACGTATGCTTCTGCAGCATTCACAACAAGATGAGTGAGGGGAAGACGCGCTGACAAAGTGATTGAAATTAAACTAGAACTCCAGAACTAGAACTACATGCTGTTGTATCCTCGTTTGCGTTGGTTAACGAAACACGCCTCAAGTTTTACAGGCTAACCTAATAACCACATTTGCTTACATTGTAACAGATGTGACAATGAGTAAAAAAATGTTTTAAAAAGTCATGGAATACTGACCTCCTTTCTATACACGACAGACCTGAACTCAAAAGAAAATCCCCTTGTAATTGTGCGATTAGCTTTTGTAACCCCCCCCCACCCCCCCCCCATATACACATTTCATATTTACGATACTGCAGTTGCTCAAAACTAAAATAATTAAGGTACAGTAGAACAGAACTGAGTCTGGTTCACTTGTTGGCTTCACTCAAATCTGAAAAGATCATAGCTTAGAGTTAACGACCCTTCTAAATCAAAGCACGTCTTTCAGCTAAAAGGATCTTTGGTGGTGGATGTTAAAACCGTTGCCGTACAATAGTGAATAAAACCAAAAGGAACAATGACAATTAATTACGCACTTCCTCTGGACTGCAACAAACGTACTGCTCCGATTCCCATCCATCCATTCATACGATCAGCGTACTCTTCAAGTTGACAAGAAGTGCCACAGACTCCACAGTAACATGACTTTTCATAGGAAAGCTTTCATCTACTGGAAGTGAAATAAAGATCCTTAAATACATATAAATATACTACAACCTACCAATCAAAGTATATGTAGTGTACATGTAAGGGCTGCCTTTTAAAGTGTATCTAAGGGTCTAAATAGATGCTGAACAAATGGAAGTTCAATTGGAAAACACATTTTCATTTTCCAATTCCATTCAATGATTGGGATGTGGTGCACCAATTTCGCCATTATTTTACTTTTGGTTGAGCTTTGAAAACATGAAATGAATGAACAACGCAAAACAATTCTTTTCACAGTGTAACAAAGATGTGTAAACATGAACAACTTTTGTAAAGAAGTAAGTACATGTCTTGCTGTTCCGATTAAAATAACCATGAGGTACACATTGACTTTTCATTTAGATGCAATTCAACCTGAATACGGAAGGAATTCTCACAGAAGACGGACACAAAAAGAAGTTGCTTTGACCTAAACATGTTCTCGGGCAGTTCATGTTCAACTACCCCCGTAACCGCTATGGTAACTGGCAATGTAACCCATAAAGTCTAGCATCAGGCGAGACCATCCTGATCTTGTGAGTTCACATTGGTTTTCTCTCTGCAGATCAGTCTGGCCACCTGAAAATAAAGCATTGATAGGACCAATCAATGCATTTATTGTAAGGCTGCGGCCATACTTGGCAATGAATTGCTGCCCAGCCAAGGCCAGAGTGATATTCATTGAGAAACGCAAACTTCAATATGTGGACGGCCTCACGAGGCTACGTAGCATCGCCTAAATTTACTTGAATCTAGCAACAACAATCACCTCTTTACAAAACCACAGACGGTCGTATTTACAGGCACAGTTGTAACGTGAAAATACACGAGAAGTGGTCATTGTCAAGGGGCTCCAAGGAGGTTAAGTCGTCTCTTGGAATAGAAAAAAATCTGTCAGAGAAAATACGTTCCCACACTGTGGAAACAAACCAACCCACGTCCACGGATCCGCTCTGAGCCGCAGTCTCCCTGCTGCGTCTCCCGACCTTGGTCAAGGGGCCCCGAGAAGCAAAGGAAGACGTTAATTGAGCTGATGCAGTGAGGGTGCTGCACCTACCTACAGCTCCAGGACACATGCAGAGATGGGGGGGACGGGGGTGGGTGAGGGGGGGTTTACATGCTGGTGGTCTGCAGCGGCACGGCCTGTGGCTCGCATTCCGGGGCTGCGTCGCATTCGCCGCTGTCGCGCATGTACAGCAGGAAGAGCGTCACCGTGGCAAAGGTGGTGGCGTTGACGGGGAAGGCACGCAGAAGCGTGGACGTGAGGCCACGCGTGAACACCCGCCAGCCCTCCTTCCGCACGCTCTGCCGCACGCAGTCCGCGATGCCGCTGTACTGGTTCACGCCGCCCATGCCGTCGGCCTGCAGGCGCGACTTGATCACGTCCACGGGGTACGTGGAGAACCATGAGGCCATGCCCGACATCCCGCCGGCGAACAGCAGCTTGGGGATCATGTAGGGGTCCTCAGGCTCGCAGCCCAGGCGCCGCGTCAGCGTGTCGTACGCCAGGAAGTAGATGCCGAAGGCGGGTGTCTCGCGAATGACGGTGGTGACCATGCCGCGGTTGATGCCGCGGAAGCCCTCCTTGCGGTAGATGCGCACCAGGCAGTCCAGGGAGTTCTTGTACATCTTCCGCGCCGACTTCTTCTTCTCGCCTGTGCCCTGCATCTGCATGCGCGTCTTGGCCAGCTCCATGGGGCAGCAGATGACGCACTGGATGAGGCCCGCCGAGGCGCCCGCCAGGAACTGGTTGGCGGGTGTGTCGCGGCCCAGCATGCGCATGGCGTTGCCCTGCATGCCGAACACGATGGCGTTGATGAAGGTCAGGCCCATCATGGGCGAGCCGATGCCTTTGTACAGGCCCAGCATCTGCGGAAGACAAAGATGATGAATGGGAGATGGGAAAACCACACATAGAGTTAATAAGAGATAATGTTCAACAGAAAGCACAGCCTCCATCTGTCCTAGTGTGACCTGATTTCGTACGGATCACGTTGTTTATGACGTTAGGCTTTCTGTACTTGCTGCTTATTACAAAATGTATCTATACTTTGGGTTAGTGTCAGCTGTTGTAATTTGCTAAAAGTAATAATACATTTGATAGATTAAAACGCTTTGTTGATATGGGGAAATATTTATTTCACAGAATGTATTAAAGCTAACACAACCACGCACCCACAACTGGGTGGCATCCGTCTCCCGACGAAAGCCCAGAAGTGAAACCAGACAGACATTTACTCCCCCAGCCGCCTTCGGCAACATGCGGTACAAGGCTTTATTTAGCCTTTGCAGAAATAAGGAGCTGATATGCTCTCCGACTTCACCACCGCCGATAAGCAACGCGCTCCGAGTCGAAGGAAGCCATGTGACACGCCGGTGAATGAAAACCAGAACTGTAACCCGACACCACAGTCCTCTGGCCTCCTGCTCGGGCCATTGCATGCACGCCTACACCACATTTCCATTTAGCCAGTGAGGCTGAGATCAAAAGCAAAACAAAAGCATAGAAAATGTACAACGTTTAAAAAAGGTAAATGCTGAACAGAGTGCAGAGTGTGGCTATAGGGAATCACATAGACGAGTCTAGTAAAGCCAGGCTAGTAAATATTTTTGCCCGGTAATTGATCCCTGACTTGGCTCGGGGGAAGAGTCCTTTCTAAGAAGTACCTGGCTTGTCCTTCCCACTTCAGAGGAAGCCTATATATACTGTATGATATTATGGCTGATGGAGAACTAGATTTGCATTTGTGCAACCGTGCAGACAGTGTGTCAGGAGGTTTTACACGCAGCAACATGTCTGCGTGTCTGGGGTACACAGGCTAGCAAGAGAGAGAGGGGGAGGGGCGTGATTATGTTAGATCCTACGTCATTATGTTCTACACCTTCATTTACAAAACAACGTCAAACGTCCTTGTTTGGAGACAGAGAACACTGAGGTGGTGGTGACGGTACATATAACGGGGGAAGCAGCAGCTCAGGAGGTAAGAGCGGTTGTCTGGCAACAGGAAGGTTGCTGGTTCGATCCGCGGGCTCTGCCTAGCTAAGTCGAGGTGTCCCTGAGCAACCTAACCCTAACTGCTCCTGACGTGTTGGTTGTTACCTTGCATGGTTGACACCGCCGTCGGTGGATGAATGGATGAATGTCAGGCCACTATAATGGGCTTTGGATAAAAGCGCTATATAAATGCAATCCAAAAATAACACATAAACTCCCATTAGCTTACCGACTCCTGCCGTATGATGGACTGGAAGCAGTGGTAGGTGCCCCGGTACAGGGGTCTGTCGATACTCTGGACTTGGAGCCGCACCTGAGAACGCAAGGCCTCCGTGTTAACAGCAGAATAAGACAGACCAGGTGTACACTTAACATACATTCACTAGCTACACACACAGACGCACCACATCAGGTCATACGGCTTCAGAACAAATATGCATGTATCAATCAGTGAATAAATAATAAAAACGCAGTGCCACTTATCAGTACTTTCAAATGGGCTCCTCAAGGGGAAGTGAAGGGGGTGGGGATGGTTGTTATGGGGACGAAGCCAGGAAATAAAACCAACAAAACAAAAAACAACTGACGACAATGAGTGAATTACTAGACAGAAGGACATCTCTCCGGCTCTTTTGTTTTTTCCCCTCTACTACTGATAATAGCTGGAGCGGGAACAGGGTGTGAGAAAGCGAAAGTCCTTGGACATACTTACGAGATTACATATCCGTGGAGAGGCTGTCTATGTCCCTCTCTCATCTACAACACAGTGACTCTGTTGCTGTTAAAGACAGCATCAGCCTCCCCCCCCCCACCCCATCGGCCCCTTCCCACCAGCAGTCCACACACACACACACACACACACACACACACACACGCGCGCACACACAAGGCATGTAGAAGAAAAACCCTTTATTAGTGCAAGTGTTGATAATCTCCTTCCCCCCCACACACAGTCACAACAAATGGATTCTGTTTCATACGATGGTGTGACATGGATAAATGAGTCAAAAAAATACATATCTCAGCATTACTACCGGTAGGCATCCTTGAAGTCTGATCTCTACCTGCCTAGAGCCTATGAATGACATTGCTTTGGAAGAACAACTTAATGTAAATAAATAGCGGTTATGACACAAAGCATGTGCCAGGAAGAGGCGAAGCAGAGCTCTTGAGTCGAGATTTACCCGGGATAATCCAAATGTACAATTTGTCGGAATCCACTGAGTTTATTAGATTTAACTCTGGTTAAATGCCACGAATATATGTTAAATGTCCTAAATCCTGGTGTAACTCGTTTTAGAAAACGGCTGTGGGTTACATGGCTTTAAAACATGGACAGCCAAGGACTAATTTATTGATGGGTTTAGGTCTGACTAGGGCAGCACTGCCTTCTGTGGCGCAACACGATCCCAGACTAAGATGACAGAACAGTGACTCACCTTTACTGTGTCAAAAGGATGTCCAACTAATACACCCGCAGCACCTGCAAAACAAGAAAACACCCACATTTAGCAACACACGGCCTGTAGCTCAACAAACCATGCATGAAATAATTACATACTGTATTACCATGCATCAAATTGGCCTATCCACTAGATGTAGATGTATAGGCCATTAGCACACATTTTTGTACACATGTGCATTGTTGAATGGGTGTGTTTCTAAAGGGAATTCTTCATCACCACACAAACAATATATATACTGTATATATATATCCAGTATATAAGTGCATCCTGGTGAGGGAAGGGTCATGCGGGATTCATTCTCCCCTCAGCTGACTGCCAGACAGACAGTCACTTTGGGCATGGGCTGCACATGACCCCTGACCCCAGCAGGCCCATCATGACACAGACTTTGCTGAACAGTGAACAGTGTGTGGTGGCAGTAGATGTTAGGGATCATAACACCACCACCAACAGTGGTGGTGGTGTTATTGGTTACCCAATGACATGACATGACATGACACACATCCGGTGGCACAATAGCGTCCTTCCTCGTCCGAACCCAAGACAGGAGTGTGTGTGTGTGTGTGTGTGTGTGTGTGTGTGTGTGTGTGCAATAGTCTCTTTTCTCTCATTAAACAACGTGGCAGGGAGCATATAAACGTCCATACTCTGCACACAGAGCACACTATACTACACAACACTATACTATACTACACTATACTACACTACACAATACTATACTACACTATACTATACTATATACTATACTACACTATACTCGCACGGTTGTCTCTCGTCTTAAACGTGGCAGTGCTCACGTCTCGCTTGCGACATGCTACCCGCGGCGGGAAGCTAACTCACTAAAGCCCCCCCCCCCCCCCCCCCCCGGTCATCCACGTCAGCTCATTATTATTATTATTATTATTATGATGATGGATGCACGGTATGAATTGTATTGTCATCTTTAAAATGTACTGTACAGTATCGGCCTGTTCATAATAATAATAATAATAATAATAATAATAATAAGCACGACTTACCTCCGAAGCAACCCGCAGCGAAGTCCAAAGCCATCCCCTCCTGAGGTGGAGCGAGTTGTCTCTTAAAGTCAAGCTAGCAATGACTTGACCCACCAACTGCTTCTTCTTCTTCTTCTTCTTATTGTTGTTGTTATTATTATTATTATGATCTAAGTCTCTGTAAGATTTGGTAACGGGGAGTGTGGTAAGTTGGCGAATAAAATCAAATGCTGGGGATTTGTAAACTAGCCTCGTTGTAATCAAACCCACAGTATGCGGTCGTTGTGGGCTTTTTGTTCCGAGCTAACAACCCTCCAGTCTTCGTTTCTGGCGGGATACTCGCCCAAATGGCAGATTAGTTCTAACTGCTGCTGCTGCTGCTCTTCCTCTTCCTCTTCCCTGTCGGCTGAAGCACCCAACCTTTCTATTTCTGTGGTGGTGGTGGTGGTGCTACTGGTGGCGCCACTGGTGGTGCTGCTGGTGGTGGTGGGTGGAGGAGGGATGGCGGTGTCCTGGCCTTTTTTGAGGAAGACCAATCACGGTCCTCCTGGCGAGACAACTCCCCCGGCCGGTCCCCCCGTCTCCTCGCCGTCCCGCCCCCCCCGTCCTCCCCTCGCCGCCATTGGCTGCTGCTGCCGCGCGCCGCCCGCCGCCCATATACCGCATTATTAACCCCCTGAGCGCCTGCTCTCATTCGTCGCAGTTACATTTGATTTGTTTGCTTTGTATAGTTTTATTTATTTTATTTTATTTTTTTATATGTTATATTTTGCGTTATGTTATTTTTATAATTAATGTTTTATGTTTTGTATTTTTGTATTATTATTATTTTTTGTAATATTTTATATTCTGTTATTTTTTTTATTATTTATGATTTATTATTATGTATTCTTGTTTATCATTAATATTTTATATTCCATTTTATTTTTATTATGTTTTTTTATTATTATTATTATTATTATTATATATATATTTTTTATTATTATTTACGTTATGTTATAACGTGATAAGTTTGTATGTCGTAATAACGTGAAAAAAAACCCGTTATAGCGTGAAAATATCTTGTTAAAACGTGAAAACATCTTTTTAAAACGCGAAAAAACTATTGTTATAACAATAACCTTTTTTGATTTTTGATCTTTTTTTGTCTACCTTGGTAGGAATGACCGATAATTCGTGGCCAAGCATGCATGTTGTTGTGTAGAGAGCCATTATCCTATTCCATTTCGCTTGGCCTATCCAAGTGTAAGCCTGAGGAGACCAGCAATTTGCATGACTTTCCTCTATAGACCGTGCCAGGTCAAATTGTATGGTGTGGATATCTGTAATTAGGACACAACATGTGGCACTTAGAACAGCTTTATCACAGTAAGTATGTCATATCTTCCATTAGGCCTTTGTGTATTCTCAGAATCTGAGCTTCCAGCTAGCTGTGTGTGTGTGTGTGTCTGTGTGTGTGTGTGTGTGTGTGCATATATTTGTTAATGGGTATTTTCGACAGACAAAAATACATATGTGTCAACAATACATGTGAACAGTTAATTTCACTATGCACCAAAAATATAGAAAGAGGTGGGGGTTTTTTTTAGAGGGGGATGTGTAGACCTACGTCAGAGAAGGTTAATGTTTACAAAGACATTGCCTGACATGCTAACTTTGTAGGTGGCTTGCAAGGTGAATGAATTACTGTATTCAGCACATTGTACGCTTACTATGAGCAAAAGAAGTAGAAACAGAAGTGGTGGAAAACAGAGTCATTGGATTTGGCACCTAACAAAGCCAGTTAATCACCTAGATAATTTGATCAATAGGCCTAGTTTTGTATAAACAGTAGCCTACACGATAGTAAGGCTAATATAAAATAAAATCTTTAGTCATGTTGCATTACGGCTTATCTAATATGTAAATAACAAGGAGTTCTGAGAAGGATTTCTGAGACATTTGGTATTACAGTATTTAGATATATGCAAATATAGACTGGTTCCTCAGGCCATGGGACAAGTCAGTCCTTTCTGTTTCTCTCTTAAGATGGGTCTGGCCAGGCTATAAGCTATCCGTTTGTGTTCGAACCACACTTGGTTCGGACCAATCAGCATCCTACTGGCAGCTACGGGCGTGGTTTAGGTGTGACGACAGTGAGAAGCCACTGTTTGTTTGGAAACAAAAATAGTGATGGACAGACGGTTCATCTAATCACTTGCTAGGGATTTTTTGAAAGTGCCAGCCCTCTTCCGAACAGCTTCCAATGACGACTTCCCAGATGGTTCTGTGAAACAAACCACCTGCTGCGTCAGGTTAGGCTGCATGTTTGAGTGAAGGGGGATTAGAGCCAGTAGACAGGGAGGAGTTTATTAGTGCGGTGATAAACAAAAAACAATTGCTAGTGCAAAATATCTTGTATTTCTGGGTTCTGCTTACTTACTCGCATTGTTTGTCATAACCGGTCATACCTTTTGCATACAATGATCAGAAGTTATTAATAAAAACGAACTTATCATAACTCATATTATAAATATGAATTATATCAATATTCATATTCATAATACAAGCCATGTAAATTAAATCCTACAGTAAAGTCATGACAACTATCATCATTCAATTAAACTCCATCATGTAATGTTGTGTTTCTGGTCGCTTCATATAGGCCTTGTAGCTTTTCATTTTTTAAATATAGTCCACAGAAAAATGCAAAAATGTGTGCAAATAATGCACACACAAATTTGTGTGTGTCACATGTGTGTCACGTGTGTGCGTGTGTGTGACAGGCAACAGGCCGACCATTAGTCATAGTGTTCATGAGGCTAGTTGCCCGGTGGAAAACTTTGTCACTTTTGATTTCAGATGTGTTAGATATCCTTAACAGGATTTCCCCTCGTCAAAATGATATTCTCACTCGTCAGCATGGCAATTAGAGATATCTGCAATGACATTCTTACAACTAGAAATTGTTTTTGAGGTTATCGAAATCTTTATTTCTCCTCCTCAAAATACAATTTAAGATATCTTTAAAATGTATAAATGGCAGATAAATTGTGTATACCTTCATTTTGACTAGGAATAAAAGAATTACGGATATCTGCATACATATCCATTCTAGCTATTACATGTTAAAATGGCTTGCACGAGATCGCCCCTCCCACTACACGACATCACCCCTCCCACTACACGACATCGCCCCTCCCACTACACGACATCGCCCCTCCCACGACACATCACCCCTCCCACTACACAACATTGCCCCTCCCGCTACACAACATCGCCCCTCCCAGTACACGACATCGCCCCTTCCACGACACATCGCCCCTCCCACTACACAACATTGCCCCTCCCAGTACACGACATCGCCCCTTCCACGACACATCGCCCCTCCCACTACACAACATTGCCCCTCGTCGCTACACAACATCGCCCCTCCCACTACACAACTTCGCCCCTCCCACTACACGACATTGCCTCTCCAATGACACATCACCCTCCACTACACAATATCGCCCCTACCACTACACAACATCGCCCCTTCCACTACACATCGCCCCTCCCACTACACAACATTGCCCCTCCCACTACACAACATCGCCCCTCCCACTACACAACATCGCCCCTCCCACTACACAACATTGCCCCTCCCACACCCGACTCTCGAGGCTCGTAGTGGAGAACAGCCACCTTGACAGCGAAACATCAAATGACATTCAAACTTGAGTACACAGAAGAACGGACTCGTAGGCAGTAGTGCTGAATAATAGGCCAACTATATGAATAGAGGCAATGCAAAACAAATGAGGGATAACATTTACATTTTGGCCCCTGCACTTCTAAGATGACTCCGGCGCCCCTGGCGTGTGCTTGTGTGTGTACAGTATATCGGCGCCCGGCAAACCCACAGCAAACCTGAGAAATACACACACTGAACAAATAGCGGCTTTACCATCAGGTTGGCCGCAGGAAGCCACATTTAACCATTTTAACCACTTTTCCCCCACAGTTGCCAGCATATGCTTTGAATGACGTCAGTGGACGTATGATGGCCTACAGTACACTGTATGCCTTGAATAATGAAAGCTAACATAAGCTTGCAATCCATGCCGCATTTCCCTAATATGACTTTAGCTTTATGCAAGGTGTTTTCAGATATACTTTAAAGTAATTTACATATTATACCGGTGTCATCTGCGGTTTTTGACATCACAAGTGGGAGTGTCCACCGAGAAGTATGCTGGATACACCAGCCTACCAGCCGACCCAGTGGACTGTAGATATTGGTGGGCTGATCTATCCACCATACAACTGGATATTTTGAATATCCCAAAATGTAGCGTGGACTAGTAAAATGTAATTACGGATATCACAATTGGGATTATGAAAAGTAAAGAAGTGCTATTTCGATATTTATCATGAGAATTAAGACTAGAAACGAAGCAATTTCAGATATTATATGAGAAATTATGATCAAACAAAGCAATTTACAGATAAATGTATTGAATGCAATTCTGATACAAACACATAATAATGCCAAAATCACTTAAGCGCACTTCAGTTAGGAGGACTAACAATTGGATTGTAGATATCGGAAATTATATTCAAGATATCCAGAATGGTCATTCTGAACTTCATATTCAGTCTAGATTGTTAAAATTGCCACATATACTTTTTAGGGTTTTTAAATTACATTTTGACA
The DNA here is from genome assembly GCA_002895965.2 of Coryphaenoides rupestris. Taxonomy (NCBI): domain Eukaryota; kingdom Metazoa; phylum Chordata; class Actinopteri; order Gadiformes; family Macrouridae; genus Coryphaenoides; species Coryphaenoides rupestris. The sequence goes on from PIJE02001742.1 coordinate 86,903, forward strand.
TTTAGAGTATCTTTTAATCTAGAAAACTGCCATTCTGACAAATAGAATAATCATTTGACAAGGAGAAATAGTATTACGGTAGTTATTTTTTGGATATTCAAACAATACAGTTAGAGATATGTGGAATGATTTTTATGTGACTTGAAATTTCACATGAAGTGACCTCATTTGGCACAATGATGTTCTGAGATGACAATTGTGGATAGGAGAATGTCATTGTGGATATCTGACATTTTCTTTTTGACCAGATATCTACAATATATATGCAGTCCAGCTATGAAACGTTTGTGTCAGCTTGTGTCACTGCAAGCAGCAAACAATGAGCAAAAGCAAACAATGTTTGAGTTTGACATCTGACATCACAGCTAGAGGCAAAAAGCCCAGGAGCAGCCCACTCTTATTGCAATGACTTGACAAGGACTCCTTCAGTCTTAGGACACCATTGAGTACCTGCTCATGAAGTAAAGCATTTTAACTGTAAAGATTACATTGGTTAGGTTGCTAGCTTCCTAGTTGGTGTCAGATGAAGCTGTGCATGAGAGTAGGGGAACTCTAATACTAATCCTGCCATTCGGTAATCTCAAAGAGGAAGACAATGCACTTTGCAGATTTTGTTGCTGGTTCTGTTGGAGGTAAGTTGTAATGAGGTAAGTATATATTACTGCACAGGGGGCGCAGCAGTATGATAATACACACTTTAAAGTGTCTTTACCTCTAGTGACCATGGGTAGGCTACAGATTGGACTTCATTGTGAGTTTACATGTATACACAGTTAGTTAATAACCTTTTAATGACCTTAAACACTGTCTTTACAGGGCATTTGGCTTCACAGTTGGGTACCCTATAGATACGGTCAAGGTATGTTTTAAATACCCCTATATGCAGTCGCCATATATTTTATATTAAACAGAAAGGAATTTTGAACACAACCTCTGTTTCTTGACGATGCAGGTGAAGGATTCAAACGCTACACCAAGTACAGAGGAGTTTGGCATTGTATTCGGACCACGTGCAGGAATGAAGGGGTGAGTTGTATTTAGGTAATAACTCATGTCTTTTCTTTTGGAGCACATCTCAGATCTTGTCATTCCAGTTTAGCAATCACTGCAACATTTTGTAACCTTATGGGGTTCCCCTATTGCACCTCATTATTAGGTGAAGGGCTTCTACAAGGGCTTATCCATGCCTGTCACCATCGTGTCCCTCAGCTCCTCGGTGCTTTTTGGCACCTACAAAAATGTCGTCCGGTGCCTGGCTCAGCTACGACATGGCAGCGTGGACGTTCGACCCACCAAGCTGGATAACTTCCTCGCAGGGTTCGCTGGAGGGTTTGCGCAGGTATGGAACCGGCTGGATGAATAATGGATGGAGGTCACCCTAAACTAATTAGCAGAATCTAGGCTATTTACATCTATTACACCTAAGATTTTGACCATTTAAATCTGCAATACTAGGTAAACTGGTTTCAAAGTCAAAGTCACATGTAAATCATAACACAGGGCCATTCTGAACAGTGAAATTCTTGTGACGTGGCAGGCGACAGTATGCAAAAACGTATGCAAAAAAAGATAAAATAGCAAGAAGAGATTTTTTACATACATATATACATTGGAAATGTACATACTGTACATATACACACATGAAAATATACATATATATATACACATTGCTTTGAATATACATAATATACATAATAAGACACACAACAACACAATATACATAATAATGATGAAAAAATATGAAATGTAATGTTGACTCCAGAAGTATTGAATATTAAGTTATAAACATGAATTCCACCAGGGGTCTGTGATGTCCCCGGCAGACATTGTGAAAGTGCGTCTGCAGTGCCAGGTGGTCCCCACACAGGTCGGGTCTCTGAAGCCCAAGTACCGGGGGCCGGTGCACTGTCTGCTGACCATCGTCCGGGAGGAGGGTGTCCTGGGGCTGTACAAGGGGGCCCAAGCGCTGGCTCTGAGAGACGGCCCCTGCTTCGGCACCTACTTCACAATCTACCATGTTATCTGTGAGCATCTGTCTGACCCGGGGCAGACCAGGCCAGGTACAATTACAGTTAGTTTTTTTTTACCCCATACCAGATGCATTCAAAGTATTTGAACTTTTCATTTCCTTTCCTTCCTATAATACATTATATGTAACAGTATAAATGTCAAAGTCTGATTCCCACATGGATCTGTGAGATGGTTTGTAAGATGGATTTCTCATTAATGTAAAAGTTGTGCCAAGTTAGCAAACAAGTTTTACGAGCTATTGCAGAGATTGACTATGCGATGTCAGAGACTGACTTGCGGGCACAAAAAGAACAGAACTAATGAATGCGGCTGGAAAGTTTACTACTTTGGAAATTATAACCCCCTGTGCAGGGACTTTTTTGCAGGGGTAAAATAATGCCCCCGGAACTTAATTTGGGCCCTGGTGGAAACAAGTTCATCCAAAGGTTCCTCGCCACTGGCACCGCAGTGGTGCATGCAACATTATATAAAAATACAACATGAGGAAAAAAACTACAATATGAAAACCTGTGTATAAACATAGTGGTCAGCATATGTAGCAACATAGTGAACAGTGGGAACTATATAAATAATATAAATAATGCCCAACTAGTGACCGCAGGTGGCACTAGTTTGGCAGGTAAAGCAGTGACAATGGTCCTGTATAAAGTGTTGGGGCAGGGTAGTCTGCCATTCGCCACTAAATGTAAATGTAAAGATGTAATATCTCTAACGGCGCTTCCCTCCCTTCAGAGTGGAAGGTGGTCCTACTGGCGGGGGGCGTATCTGGCATGTGTGGCTGGTGTGTGGGGACCCCCATGGACGTGATCAAGGCCCGTCTCCAGATGGACAGGATGGCCGAGAGAAAGTACCGGGGCTTCTTCCACTGCATCACGGACAGCGTACGCACGGAGGGCGCCAGCGTGCTCTACAGGGGGTTAGGGCTGAACTGCTTACGCGCCTTTCCGGTCGACATCGCCCCTCCCACTACACAACATTGCCCCTCCCACTACACAACATCGCCCCTCCCACTACACAACATCGCCCCTCCCACTACACGACATTGCCTCTCCAATGACACATCACCCCTCCCACTACACAATATCGCCCCTACCACTACACAACATCGCCCCTTCCACTACACATCGCCCCTCCCACTACACAACATTGCCCCTCCCACTACACAACATCGCCCCTCCCACTACACAACATCGCCCCTCCCACTACACAACATCGCCCCTCCCACTACACAACATCGCCCCTCCCACTACACAACATCGCCCCTCCCACTACACAACATCGCCCCTCCCACTACACAACATCGCCCCTCCCACTACACAACATCGCCCCTCCCACTACACAACATCGCCCCTCCCACTACACAACATCGCCCCTTCCACTACACAACATCGCCCCTCCCACTACACAGAAGCTGCCCCTCCCACGACACAGTGCACCCCTCCACTACAGCAACATTCGCCCCTCCCACTACACAACATCGCCCCTTCCACTACACAACATGGCCCCTCCCACTACACAAAATCGCCCCTCCCACGACACATCACCCCTCCCACTACACAACATCGCCCCTTCCACTACACAACATCGCTCCTCCCACTACACAACATCGCCCCTCCCACGACACATCACCCCTCCCACTACACAACATCGCCCCTCCCACGACACAACATTGCCCCTCCCACACCCGACTCTCGAGGCTCGTAGTGGAGAACAGCCACCTTGACAGCGAAACATCAAATGACATTCAAACTTGAGTACACAGAAGAACGGACTCGTAGGCAGTAGTGCTGAATAATAGGCCAACTATATGAATAGAGGCAATGCAAAACAAATGAGGGATAACATTTACATTTTGGCCCCTGCACTTCTAAGATGACTCCGGCGCCCCTGGCGTGTGCTTGTGTGTGTACAGTATATCGGCGCCGGCAAACCACAGCAAACCTGAGAAATACACACACTGAACAAATAGCGGCTTTACCATCAGGTTGGCCGCAGGAAGCCACATTTACCATTTTACCACTTTTCCCCCACAGTTGCCGCATATGCTTTGAATGACGTCAGTGGACGTATGATGGCCTACAGTACACTGTATGCCTTGAATAATGAAAGCTAACATAAGCTTGCAATCCATCCGCATTTCCCTGATATGACTTTAGCTTTACGCAAGGTGTTTTCAGATATACTTTAAAGGAAATATATTATACCGGTGTCATCTGCGGTTTTTGACATCACAAGTGGGAGTGTCCACCTAGAAGTATGCTGGATACACCAGCCTACCAGCCGACCCAGTGGACTGTAGATATTGGTGGGCTGATCTATCCACCATACAACTGGATATTTTGAATATCCCAAAATGTAGCGTGACTAGTAAAAATGTAATTACGGATATCCACAATTGGGATTATGAAAAGTAAAAATGCTATTTCTGATATTTATCATGAGAATTAAGACTAGAAACAAAGCAATTTCAGATATTTATGAGAATTATGACTACAAACAAAGCAATTTCAGATAAATGTATTGAATGCAATTCTGATACAAACACATAATAATGCCAAAATCACTTAAGCGCACTTCAGTTAGGAGGACTAACAATTGGATTGTAGATATCGGAAATTATATTCAAGATATCCAGAATGGTCATTCTGAACTTCATATTCAGTCTAGATTGTTAAAATTGCCACATATACTTTTTAGGGTTTTTAAATTACATTTTGACATTTAGAGTATCTTTTAAATCTAAAAAATTCTGACAAATAAGAATATCATTTTGACAAGGAGAAATAGTATTACGGTATGTTATTTTTGGATATTCAACAATACATTAGGGATATGTGGAATGATTTTTAATTGTCGATAGCTTATCTGTACATGTTCATTCTGGATATAAAATTTTTAATTGTGAATATGTGAACTTGAAATTCACATGAAGTGACCTCATTTGGCACAATGATGTTCTGAGATGACAATTGTGGATAGGAGAATGTCATTGTGGATATCTGACATTTTCTTCTTGACCAGATATCTACAATATATATGCAGTCCAGCTATGAAACGTTTGTGTCAGCTTGTGTCACTGCAAGCAGCAAACAATGAGCAAAAGCAAACAATGTTTGAGTTTGACATCTGACATCACAGCTCGAGGCAAAAAGCCCAGGAGCAGCCCACTCTTATTGCAATGACTTGACAAGGACTCCTTCAGTCTTAGGACACCATTGAGTACCTGCTCATGAAGTAAAGCATTTTAACTGTAAAATTACATTGGTTAGGTTGCTAGCTTCCTAGTTGGTGTCAGATGAGCTGTGCATGAAGTAGGGGAACTCTAATACTAATCCTGCCATTCGGTTCATCTCAAAGAGGAAGACAATGCACTTTGCAGATTTTGTTGCTGGTTCTGTTGGAGGTAAGTTGTAAGGAGGTAAGTATATATTACTGCATAGGGGGCGCAGCAGTATGATAATACACACTTTAAAGTGTCTTTACCTCTAGTGACCATGGGTAGGCTACAGATTGGACTTCATTGTGAGTTTACATGTATACACAGTTAGTTAATAACCTTTTAATGACCTTAAACACTGTCTTTACAGGGGCATTTGGCTTCACAGTTGGGTACCCTATAGATACGGTCAAGGTATGTTTTAATACCCCTATATGCAGTCGCCATATATTTTATATTAAACAGAAAGGAATTTTGAACACAACCTCTGTTTCTTTGACGATGCAGGTGAGGATTCAAACGCTACACCAGTACAGAGGAGTTTGGCATTGTATTCGACCACGTGCAGGAATGAAGGGGTGAGTTGTATTAAGTAATAACTCATGTCTTTTCTTTTTGGAGCACATCTCAGATCTTGTCATTCCGTTTAGCAATCACTGCAACATTTTGTAACCTTATGGGGTTCCCCTATTGCACCTCATTATTAGGTGAAGGGCTTCTACAAGGGCTTATCCATGCCTGTCACCATCGTGTCCCTCAGCTCCTCGGTGCTTTTTGGCACCTACAAAAATGTCGTCCGGTGCCTGGCTCAGCTACGACATGGCAGCGTGGACGTTCGACCCACCAAGCTGGATAACTTCCTCGCAGGGTTCGCTGGAGGGTTTGCGCAGGTATGGAACCGGCTGGATGAATAATGGATGGAGGTCACCCTAAACTAATTAGCAGAATCTAGGCTATTTGCATCTATTACACCTAAGATTTTGACCATTTAAATCTGCAATACTAGGTAAACAGGTTTCAAAGTCAGTCAAGTCAAAGTCACATGTAAATCATAACACAGGGCCATTCTGAACAGTGAAATTCTTGTGACGTGGCAGGCGACAGTATGCAAAAACGTATGCAAAAAAAGATAAAATAGCAAGAAGAGATTTTTTACATACATATATACATTGGAAATGTACATACTGTACATATACACACATGAAAATATACATATATATATACACATTGCTTTGAATATACATAATATACATAATAAGACACACAACAACACAATATACATAATAATGATGAAAAAATATGAAATGTAATGTTGACTCCAGAAGTATTGAATATTAAGTTATAAACATGAATTCCACCAGGGGTCTGTGATGTCCCCGGCAGACATTGTGAAAGTGCGTCTGCAGTGCCAGGTGGTCCCACACAGGTCGGGTCTCTGAAGCCCAAGTACCGGGGGCCGGTGCACTGCCTGCTGACCATCGTCCGGGAGGAGGGTGTCCTGGGGCTGTACAAGGGGGCCCAAGCGCTGGCTCTGAGAGACGGCCCCTGCTTCGGCACCTACTTCACAATCTACCATGTTATCTGTGAGCAGCTGTCTGACCCGGGGCAGACCAGGCCAGGTACAATTACAGTTAGTTTTTTTTTACCCCATACCAGATGCATTCAAAGTATTTGAACTTTTCATTTCCTTTCCTTCCTATAATACATTATATGTAACAGTATAAATGTCAAAGTCTGATTCCCACATGGATCTGTGAGATGGTTTGTAAGATGGATTTCTCATTAATGTAAAAGTTGTGCCAAGTTAGCAAACAAGTTTTACGAGCTATTGCAGAGATTGACTATGCGATGTCAGAGACTGACTTGCGGGCACAAAAAGAACAGAACTAATGAATGCGGCTGGAAAGTTTACTACTTTGGAAATTATAACCCCCTGTGCAGGGACTTTTTTGCAGGGGTAAAATAATGCCCCCGGAACTTAATTTGGGCCCTGGTGGAAACAAGTTCATCCAAAGGTTCCTCCGCAGTGGTGCATGCAACATTATATAAAAATACAACATGAGGAAAAAAACTACAATATGAAAACCTGTGTATAAACATAGTGGTCAGCATATGTAGCAACATAGTGAACAGTGGGAACTATATAAATAATATAAATAATGCCCAACTAGTGACCGCAGGTGGCACTAGTTTGGCAGGCAAAGCAGTGACAATGGTCCTGTATAAAGTGTTGGGGCAGGGTAGTCTGCCATTCGCCACTAAATGTAAATGTAAAGATGTAATATCTCTAACGGCGCTTCCCTCCCTTCAGAGTGGAAGGTGGTCCTACTGGCGGGGGGTGTATCTGGCATGTGTGGCTGGTGCGTGGGGACCCCCATGGACGTGATCAAGGCCCGTCTCCAGATGGACAGGATGGCCGAGAGAAAGTACCGGGGCTTCTTCCACTGCATCACGGACAGCGTACGCACGGAGGGCGCCAGCGTGCTCTACAGGGGGTTAGGGCTGAACTGCTTACGCGCCTTTCCGGTCGCCATGTCCCTCTTCTCCATGTATGAACTGGTGATCTGCCTGCTCAGACCCTTGGCCTAGCGCTTCCATGGGTGCTCAGGTCTACCGTTGGTTTCCCGTTGTTGTAAGTGGACCATTCTTTTTGAATTTTGAAAAAATATCTTAAATTATACATACACATATATGAATATAATATTAAGATGGGTCAATTTTCTTGGTCAGTATGGTTGTTACTGTTAATATCCAAACATGATCGTGTTTTTCCTCAAGACTTGATGTATTTAAAAAATGATCAGTGAAACATTAACATTGTTAAGTATTTCTTAAATACCTTCACAGATCTTTGCAGAAGTGGTACTCGGTAGGCATTACCATTTCAATTGTCCAATGCCAAACATAAGTGTTTCTCAAGTGTGAAAGCCTGGTTGCAAAACTAAATTTCCGATCCACTCCTTTGGCTCTTGGTAACATTTATAAAGCACTTTCATCCAAAGCACTTTAATTTCCCTCACATTCACCCATTCATACACTGACGACAATGCAACAATCAGCTCGCTCAGAGCAGGTGTCTTGCTCAGGGACACTTTGACACTTAGCTAAGATAGAACTTGCAACCTTCAGGTTGCCAGACAACTGCTCTACCTCCTCTGGTCTGTGTCCTACATACACTCTGGAGGTATGCACATTTGCTTTGAAGTGTTGCGCAATCAAGAATAGCTGTCTAGGAATTCAGTATAGTTATTCATATTGCTAAGCAATTGCTGTTATATTTTTCATTTTATTTCTACATGCCAATATTCCTTTAACTATGACTTGCATTGTGAGATTTCGATTGCCTATGTGGGCTATGGGGGCCCATCAGCGGGCTTAGCATGTCTCATAGACCCCCTGGAACCTCCAGCAATCCACAACATCTCTTTGACTCTGTTTTCAAGATAAAAACAAACAGAAAATCTATTCAGACCTCTCAATAATACTTTAATATAATAAGAATAATCAAGCAGCAGAGCACAATTTGGACAGTACACGTTTATTGACAAACTGTACAATACACACATATAACCCAGAATAAAAAAAGACGTAATTTCCATCCTTTGAACGAAATGTCTGTCTACTGAGAACAAGTAACTGGTGAAAACGAGTTTTTACCAGTTTACCGGCATGAAAAGAATGTAGGAAAGCCTCGACAAGAGAACTGATGCAGCCTCAAGGCAAAATGTTGACAGTGTCGCTGGTCGTCTACAGCGATGTATTACTGTGTGTGGCTGGTTTAAGCAGTAGACTTTGGGGCTGGGCGAGGCTGCACCACACTCAGGAGAGGGCTGACATGTCACACATTTTTCACCTGCTCTTACATTTAGGGCATTTTCAGATGCTTTTATACAAAGCGTCTTTACAATAAGTTGCTCTGTTTGCAAAACTTGCCAAACTCAACAACTTCCTGTGTCACGTTTGTCCGAGCAGCCCAGCAGAAACCATTGTATTGCGTTGTAACGGGAGCTTCTGCATCAGGCTGTTTTGCTTAAGTACGTTTGACATATAAAAGTATGTAAGTACAATATATTTATACAATACATTTGTGGATATACACAATTGCATTGTTTATATTAATAATTCTAATTGTAGATATCTGAAATCGCATAACACCAAGTCATATATTCAGATTTTGCCTTGGTCAGTATGTTTGTTACTGATGCCCATATCATGATCAAGTTTTTCCACAAGACTTCAAATTATGAGGTATTACTTTTTTTTTTTATTCTGATCAGTAAATTATTAACATTGTTAAAGATTTCTTAAATACTCAAAATTTGAATGATTTATCTTTTACTTCATAGGTCTTAACAGAAGTGGTCCTCGATAGACATTGCCATTTAAAGTGTCCAATGTCAAACATAATTGTTACTCAAGTTCTAAAGTCTCTATGAGGAGTTCTGGTTCTGGTCGCAAAACCACATGACCTATGCCCTCCTCTGGCTCTTAGTCTGTGTGTGTATTTGCTTTGAAGTGCTAGGAAATATTATTGAATAGATGGTTAACTGCAGCTGCAGCTATATTTTGTATTTTATTTCAATATTCCAACCTACATCTCCTGGCAGGACCTTTCACTATTGACTTTGATTGTGAAACTGGTGAAAACATGTAATGTAATCTACCACTATTCAATGTATACACATTTAAATATAGAGCTATATTTAAGCATGGTGCATTCTTCTACATTAGGTACACACGGGCTATAATTAAACAGTTTAAGTCTTCACAGTATTTTATTCATGAGCGGGTACTGATTTCAAAGAGTTCAAAAAATGTCAAATGATAACCTGTGTGCAATAATTATTAATAACGGTTATAATATATAATAAACTCGTTTAATCAGAATATGTAGTGTACATGTTATTTGTTCATTAAAAAAACTAAATCAATAAATTCAATCACAGAAAAAAGACCTCCAAGAAGAAGTAGGAAGAACGGTAATGGTAACCTTCAGGTTGCCAGACAACTGCTCTACCTCCTCTGGTCTGTGTCCTACATACACTCTGGAGGTATGCACATTTGCTTTGAAGTGTTGCGCAATCAAGAATAGCTGTCTAGGAATTCAGTATAGTTATTCATATTGCTAAGCAATTGCTGTTATATTTTTCAAGAAGTAGGAAGAAAGTTGTAAGAGTGTAATTATATATAGGCTTATAAGCAATAGGCCTATAGTCTAGCTAATGATGCTAATAATGTTAAAACGCGTTATAGTTTTTAAGAAATTATAGATATCTTAAATTTAGTTTTGACTTGTACAATCAAAGTTGTATATCTTGGATATCTTGAAATACAAGTTCGGCTAGGATATGTTTAACGACCATTCGGAACGACTGAGAATACAATTTTGACTCGAAATATTTGAAGTATTTCAAGATATCCACACAACTTTGAGTGTACAAGTCAAAAGTACATGTAAGACATCAGTACATTCTTAAAAAAGTATTCAGTGGGCCGTTTTAACGCTACTAGCGTCCCCACGAGTGTGGGCTCGCACAGCAAACCACGTGACCCGTGACGTCACAGGCCGTGTGTTATGTAACGTTTGACGGCGGACGTGACGTCAGAGCATACGAGCGAAACTGGGGATTAAACAAATCGCAACTGTGATCTTTACAAAAGATCTTGTGATGCAGACAACACGCACAAACAATGCAACCGCGAACCGAGCAGACAGGAAACACACAAAAACGGGTCCGCCCCAGAGGGAAGACAGGCGGGGCTTTTAAAGGCACGGACCGCCCTCTGATTGGACAGGAACAGATTAGTGGTGGGGGAGTGACGGGGACGAATGGCCAATCACCTGACGGACACCTGAATGCAGAATGATAGGAGAGGGGAGAAACAGAAGGCAAAACAAAACACAACAAGGACACACTCATGCAGGAGCGGGGAACGTAACACATGGCACAATCCAGTATATAACTGAATCCTGGGAAACACAGTCTTGGTGTTTAGGATGTTCAGCTTTACATTCGGATCATACATCAGAGAGTCTCCATGAAGCCCTGGAGGAGATGGTGTCCGAGAAATGGGGACTGGGCCTGTCAAAAATGGCCGGGATAACCACTGACAATGCCTCCAACAACAAAAAGGCATTCCAGAGCTCCACTTGGATACCATGTTTTGGGCATAACCTTCATCTGGCTGTAGGCAAGGCTCTAGCCCTGGACCGTGTCTCAGCATGCTTGTCCAGGCTCCGGACAACCGTGTCTGCCTTTTCCAGGTCAAACAAAATGATGAGGAGCTTGAAGGAGAAACAGATGACCTTGCTGAAAGAAGACAATCACCATAAGCTCATTCACGATGAGCCTACACGCTGGAACTCCACCTTTGAGATGGTGGACAGATTCTGTGAACAGCAACAACCCGTCTGTGCTGTTTTGGCTGAAAATCGGAAGAAGTGGCACCTGATGCCTAAAGACTCAGGCATGGCAATAATAGAGACTGTTAGAGACTGTCACAGATGCATTAAGTGGAGAGAAAGATCCCACGCTGTCTTCCGTACTGCCCCTGAAATGGAAAATATTTTCCTGTCTGACTGTGAAGGATGGAGAAAGCAATCTTTCACGTGACATGAAAGACAAAATAAGATCAGACTTCACAGCAAGATATGAAAGCAGACAGCTGGACACTGTCCTTAACACTGCCACGTTCCTGGACCCAAGATTTAAGGACACTTTTGTTACCATGGAGGAAGAGGTGAAGGCAATACTTTTGCATAAATCTGATGAGCTTCCACCACTACAGAAGCAGGTCCAAGCAGAGCAGCAGCAACAGGAAGATCAAGGAGGGGCAAAAAAGAAAAGAAAAACAGACTTGAAAAGCCTGCTGTCCACCATCATGGTTGAAAAGAAAGAAAAGAAAAGGGAGGAGGAGGGGGAGGCAAGTGGGGATGAGGGGGGGGCCGGTCATGATTCCACATCCCGGGCTGTTCAACTTACAACTGAATTCTTGTTGTACAAAAAAATCCCAGAGATAAGTGCTTCTGAAGACCCACTCACCTGGTGGAAGAACCATGCACCCACCCTGCCAATTCTTGCACATTTTGCCAGACATTACCTCTGCATTCCAGCCTCAAGCTGCGCTTCAGAACGAGTGTTCAGCACATCAGGCATCATCTGCAGTCCTAGACGCGTTAGGCTGACTGAGGAGCACATTGACACACTTGTTTTCCTGGCTAAGAACCTTGAAGTGGCCAAAGAACTGTCCAGAAAATAAGAGAGAGAGAATAAGAGAAAAAAAGAGAAATAATGTTCTGGTTTTCACATGTCCACGTTCTGTGACAAAAATATTTCTATTGTGAACCAATTTGTTTTTACATTTATTTATTTTGATTATTATTATTATTATTATTATTAAAAGCAAAATATGTTTGTTACAATTTAAGTAACCTGAATTCCAGTGAATTATCAATAAAATAATTTTAAGTTCCATGTTCTGTCATCCATTATTCCACTACTTTTCCTGATGTTTTAGTTTTTACCGTGGTATCGTTTCAGTATCGGTATCGAGATATTTAGGCAGGTATCGGTATCGAACTCATAATTTTGGTATCGTGACAACACTAGTCTCTACTGTATAAACACCGCACAGTACAGTGTGTTCCAGCGACTGATAAACATTACTAAAGTACGAGTACTACTGTAGTACTATTACTAAACAAATACACACACACACACACACACTCGTGTCCTGTACTGTATAGATTGAATGGAGCGAGTCGGCTCCTCCTCCTTCGCTCTGACGTCACGTCCGCCGTCAAACGTTACATAACACACGGCCTGTGACGTCACGGGTCACGTGGTTTGCTGTGCGGCTAATAGCGTTAAAACGGCCCACTGAATACTTTTTTAAGAATGTACTGATGTGTACTTTTGACTTGTACACTCAAAGTTCTGTGGATATCTTGAAATATTTCAAATATTTCTCCGAGTCAAATTTGTATTCTCACTCGTTCCGAATGGTCGTTAAACATATCCTTGCCGACCTTGTATTTCCAGATATCTACAACTTTGATTGTACAAGTCAAAACTAAATTCAAGATATCTATAATTTCTTAAAAACTATAATGCGTTTTAACATTATTAGCATCATTAGCTAGACTATAGGCCTATTGCTTATAAGCCGATATGTAATTACACTCTTACAACTTTCTTCCTACTTCTTCTTGGAGGTCTTTTTTCTGTGATTGAATTGATTGATTTAGTTTTTTAAATGAACAAATAACATGTACACTACATATTCTGATTAAACGAGTTTATTATATATTATAACCGTTATTAATAAATATTGCACACAGGTTATCATTTCACATTTTGAAATCAGTACCCGCTCATGAATAAAATACTGTGAAGACTTAAACTGTTTAATTATAGCCCGTGTGTACCTAATGTAGAAGAATGCACCATGCTTAAATATAGCTCTATATTTAAATGTGTATACATTGAATAGTGGTAGATTACATTACATGTTTTCACCAGTTTCACAATCGAAGTCAATAGTGAAAGGTCCTGCCAGGAGATGTAGGTTGGAATATTGAAATAAAATACAAAATATAGCTGCAGCTGCAGTTAACCATCTATTCAATAATATTTCCTAGCACTTCAAAGCAAATACACACACAGACTAAGAGCCAGAGGAGGGCATAGGTCATGTGGTTTTGCGACCAGAACCAGAACTCCTCATAGAGACTTTAGAACTTGAGTAACAATTATGTTTGACATTGGACACTTTAAATGGCACAGTTACGATTTGTTTAACCCCCAGTTTCGCTCGTATGCTTTTTGTTACGTATTATTCTGTTAGTTTGTCTGTAAGTTGTAACGCCACAGGGGCAAGGTGAATAGGTAAGAGACCCATGGGTTTACATTTGCATCACGTAGCCTTACCTCTGTTACTATTCACCAGGTTAGGAGTGGGTGCCACCCTCTGTATTTATTAGTATAGTGTAGCTTAGATTTTGCTTTGCCTTGTTAGTATAGATTACTACTGCACTAGTTTAGGAGATCACTTTTGGTTTATGATTGCTTTACTTGGGCACCGCTCATTGTTCCCTTTTCCCCTTGGCGTGTGTTTTGTATTAGTCCTTGGTATTTGCCCTGAGCAAATAAAGTATTGTTTTTACGCTTAAGTTGGGTTGTAGCGTGCTTGCTTCCTCACTTCCTACAATAAGTTTGGTGCGCATAGTTTTGTTGCGACTCCTCTACACCCCCCCTAGACGTAGACGAGCTATATACATCTAAGAGCCGTAACACCATGTATGCATCAACTGCCCTGCTCGTCCAGATGTCAGTGGTACAAGCGAAGAAAGGTTGGTGGGTGAGTTGTGCCTGAATAAGATTCCTGGTCTGTGTACAGCTTTGGGATTTCATTATTCATGAAATAATTTCTCCCAGGCATGTTGTATCTTCTGTCCAACTGCTGCACAAGCTTCCGGAATCCACTTTTCTCAACTGTGTATATTGGCACTTGATCAAGACAGATAAACTCAGCTACTGCTTTGTTCAATCTTTTTGCATCTTTTGAGTCGTCGTCATACTTTCTGTGGTGTTCAAACATAACTGGGAGGGAAGGCTGCCTCAACTGGGTTGGTGCTGATTCTGCTGGCATCTGTTTGCGTGTCTGTGGGGGGTAGGGATGGATACATTATGCTAATGTTTCAGTTTCAATACTTTAATATTTCATTTTTCAGTTTGATATCCATCATTTTTAAATCTAATTTGACTAAATAGAAAACGAGAAAATGTGCTCAGTAGAGTGCAGAACTCTGCCAAGGAGGTGTAATTGAGTCATTTGTGTTCAGTCTACTTTAGTGCACAACTGTAGTGTGCTGTGTGCAGGCCAGTGGCCATTTTGGCCTGACATTTCTGGAGGGGCAGTTTTGTATGTTGTTTTTTACCTTTATTTAACCAGGCAAGTCATTATGAACACGTCACCTTTCACCATCACACAAAACAGATCTAGCCAATCTGCTAGGCATAGGCTCGTGCGTGCGTCATTTAGGACGGAACGCAGACTTCATAGCAGTGATATTGAGCCTCTGCTGCAAACACACACTGCTCTGCTCGGGTTACTGTATCACATATGACAGCTAATAAAGGTACAAACCTTGCATTACTGACAAACATATACAAAACAACTAAATCAATTTGGTCACTTTTAATTCAAGTTTTAAATTATATGCAACATCCGACAGCAGTGCAGTCTGAGGCTATAACACAAAAAGCCACACACACACACAGAGCCCTAATTATTTCTAGTTTTTCTTCTAGCGCCAATGTACTAAACCGTACAGACAAATAGTCAGCAGGCTAAATAAAACACACTCACACTATTTAGTTTAGTTTAGTTTGATTTGATTGTTTATTTTCTCGTCGTCACGTGACGTTTTCGGTCCAGTGCAGCCACCTGTTGGGCGTAGTCCATGTCAGGAGTTCACATGTGGCATCACCATCTCTGCCCCTTTGCCCAATTAAAATTTGGCAGGTACCGGCCACGTCACGTGGTTGTTTCTATAGCAGCGGTGGGTCACATCGCCATTTTGCCCCACATACAGGAAATGCTACGGCGGGGGCGGGAGGGAGAGGCGCGAGCCAAGCACACAAACAGACACACACACACACTGAGGAAATTACTCCAAAACAGCACTATAGGGATTGTGAGTGAAGTTTATTTGACACCAAATTCACAGTTGAATCACTACTTTGTATTAAATAGTATAAAGTTACGATTTGCCACAATACAGTCAGATGTAATGATCTTCTTGCACAACAGCGCCATCTGTTGGGGCACTGCCTCTAAGGCATAATCGCCTCTGGTGCAGGCTAATAATCCTGGGTTTGAGATTAACTGCCAGATTTACAGTTAGTCATTTATGTTTATTTTCATGCACAATAAAATGTAGGCTATGTGGTGGTGGTTTATTATGTGGTGTCAAGTGTTTTTTTCCCATACATGTAGGTGTGTTTTTGACAATGGGAATTAGTACATTAATTGGATTATTGTAAATAATTAAATCAATGCCATAGTGTTATTAAAGCTTTTTTTCTGATGTCCCCTATACTTGAGTTTATGTGATTTCTTTGATAGTTAACGTTATATTTGCAACCTAATATCACACCGTCATGACTCAATGTACCTCCTTGGGCAAAGAGTATTGAAGGAATCAAAACTCTGGTGCTTTTTTGACAACTGCGTTGCCGCCAGTTCTTTGCCGCCAGGTCTGTGTACATCGTACTGAGCACATTGCCTTTAATTGCCTCGTCAAACTCCGATGGTGAAATGTGAGCTGGTCACTGAAGTGGGACAGGTGTTCCTTATTTTCTTTGGGCGAACGGATCTGGTGCAACACCTGTCAAGGAGAGGTATCGACCCCTTCCCCCCCTTATGTATAAGGAAGTGAAGACCCTGCTTGCAGGCATGTTGGAAACAGGAGTGATCAGAGAAAGTTGTAGTCCATGGGCCGCGCCCATAGTATTAGTCCGGAAGAAAGATGGCAGCTGGAGATTTTGTGTGGACTATAGAAAATGGAATGCTGTAACCCATAAAGATGCCTTTCCCCTGCCTCGGATCGAAGAGACCTTGACAAATCCGACTCGAGCAGAGTGGTTCTCGACTCTTGATCTAGCCAGCGGGTACTGGCAGGTGGAAATGGACCCTCAGGACAGGGAGAAGACAGCATTCACCACTCCCCTTGGGTTATTTGAGTTTGAACGCATGCCCTTTGGGCTCTGCAACGCCCCAGCAACTTTCCAGCGACTGATGCAGCAGTGCCTAAGCGGACAGGTGACTGACTCTCTATTAGTATATTTAGATGATATCATAATCTATTCACCTGACTTCTCTTCTCACCTACAGCACCTAGATAAGGTATTTCAGCGACTCCAACAACACGGTCTGAAATTGCGGATGGACAAATGTACACTTCTCCAGCAGGAGGTGAAGGTCTTGGGGCACGTGGTGGATCGTAATGGGGTACGACCAGACTCGGATAAGATCTCTGCTGTGTCAAAATGGCCAGTTCCTTCTAATGTAGGCCAAGTGAGAGCTTTCTTAGGACTAGCGGGTTACTATAGGCGGTTTGTGTCTGGGTTTGCTAAGGTTGCCCGCCCCCTTAATACACTGCTGACAGGAATCCCAGTCGATAGGAAAACCAGAGCCTGGAAGGTACAGTTGTCCCCAGAATGCCAGAACTCCTTTGATGCATTGAAAACGGCACTGACCACCGCACCTGTGTTAGCCTATGCTGACTATAGCCTCCCCTTTGTGGTGTACACAGACGCCAGCAACCTGGGCCTCGGAGCGGTCCAAGAAGGGCGAGAAAGGGTGATAGCCTATGCGAGCGGGAGTTTGCGCCCAACTGAGCGGAACGATGCCAACTATAGTTCGTTCAAATTGGAACTCCTGGGTCTTAAGTGGGCGGTGAATTTAAAGACTATTTAACGGGAGCCCATTTTACTATATATACTGACAATAACCCAGTTGCCCATCTGCAAACTGCAAGGCTGGGTGCGACAGAACAACGCTGGGTGGCTCAGTTGGCCTCCTTTGATTATGACATTAAGTACCGTTCAGGAAAAAGCAATGTAAATGCCGATGCGCTATCTAGGTGTCCAGTCCCTGCTGTGCCTCCTGAGATCCCCGGACCGAGTGTCATCGTGGCTGCTATTGAACTAACCCCCAGTGAAGGAGGGGGATGGGTGAGCAGAGAATGGGAGGAAACACAGGCTGATGACCCTGATATTCAAGCTGTTAAGAGGTATGTGGAAAGAAGAGTATGTCCTGGAAAGCTAGAATGCCAGTCAATGCCTCGCCGAGCCCAAAAGTAAAAAGTAACATTTTGTGTCGAAACGTCATTGACCCCCACACACTTGAAGAACACCTCCAGGTTGTGTGTCCGTGTTCCCGGTGCCAAGATGTCTGGAAAGACAGCCATGAGGCTGCAGCACACGCCGGTGTGGACCGCACTCTGGCCCGGATCCGCCAACAGTTCTACTGGCCAGACATGGAGGGAGAGGTACGTCAACTCCACCAGAGTTGTGTCGCCTGCAGCCTACAGAGGGAGAGAAT